>JAZGTJ010005296.1:1857-27972 GCA_036877575.1 Botia almorhae | reverse complement strand
AAGTTCGGGAGGAGCACGGTCATGTAATCCAACCAATCAGCACGCAACGACGCATATATATAGCCGTCACCTCCGTCACATGACAGTCTCGCAGCATCCCTCCACCACCCCATCACCTCACTCTTAGCTGGTATCTACCTCAGTNNNNGACGGGGGGAGTACTCTGGGTTCGGGCCAAATTCCGAGCTCGGAGCCCTCCCCCCGGACAGCACGCCAAATACGCATCAGTGATCATTTGCGATTGCATGTTAGTGCGAACTCGTGAATGTATAGTTTTGAAAATATGTCAAAATCACCCATTTTCAAATACTTATAAAAATCTGTCCTTAATAGGTTTGCTCATTCCGTCAATGCATTCTTATTCAGACCCACCCTGAGTACTACTGTCTCAATTTGCAAGTCATTTTACTGTATAGTTTTGAAAATATGAAAAAGTCTAAATCACACATTTTCAAACACTCATAAAAATCTGTCCTTAATAGGTTTGCTCATTCTGTCCATGCATTCTTGTTCAGAGCCACCCTGAGTACTACTGTCTTAATTTCAAAGTGAGTAACACTGTGTCAGTTTGCTCATTCTGTCCATTCTGTCTGTCTTTTATAGCCCTGAGGTTGGTGTCTTTGTTTATGGTGATTAATGCCTGCAAGCAATTTTTTGGTTCACCTGTGTTTGTTTAGTCATCAGTCAATTTAATAAATCTGCTTAGCTGGAATGTCTTTTTTCTCCATAACTTTGACTAAATCATTACAATTACAGTAGTGTTGAGATGAACTGTTAAAATATCTAAATAAAATTACAACAAGAGACAGAGTTCTGGGAAGACAGTTGACACACAAAGAAAGTCAAAGCAATATGATGTCATGACCTTGACGATGATGACAGTTGTTTATTTTATTTATTTTGCCTTTTTTGCATTTCAGAAAACAACATCTGGGGATGCTGCTGTACTCACGTACAACCCGGCAGACTGCAAAACAGTGTCTAGTGCGGCTTCAGCACCTGCGGAAATTTGTTCTACACACTGACGCAGACACTATCTTCTTATACAGTGCCTTGCAAAAATATTCATACCCCTTTAACTTTATGTGATAGACCAACACAAGGTAGCACATAATTGTGAAGTGGAACAAAAAATTTTAAGCAAATAAAAATCTGATGTGTGGCGTGCCTTTGTATTCAGCCCCCTGTACTCTGATAACCCTAAATAAAATCCAGTGCAGTCAATTGCCTTCAGAAGTCACCTAATTAGTTAATAGAGTCCACCTGTGTGTTATTTTGGCTCAGTATAAATACACCTGTTCTGTGAAGGGCTCAGTGGTTTGTTAGAGAACACTAGTAAACAAACAGCATCATGAAGACCAAGGAACTCACCAGACAGGTCAGTGATAAAGTTGTGGAAAAGTTTAAACCAGGGTTAGGTTATAAAAATTATCCCAAGCTTTGAACATCTCAAGGAGCACTGTTTAATCCATCATTCAAAAATGGAAGAAGTATGCCACAACTGCAAACCTTCCATGACATGGCCATCCACCTAAACTGACAGACCGAGCAAGGAGAGCACTGGTCACAGAAGGCCTTTATGGAATATGGGCAAGAAGAAAGCCATTGCTGAAAGAAAGTCCTGTTTGCAGTTTGCCACAAGCCATGTAGGGGACACAGCAAACATGTAGAAGAAGGTACTCTGGTCAGATGAGACCAAAGTTGAACTTTTTGGCGGATGCTTTTCTTTAGCAGGGACAGGGAAGCTGGTCAGAGCTGATGGGGAAGATATAGCTAAATACAGGGCAATCCTAGAAGGAAACCTGTTGGAGGCTGCAAAAGACTTGAGACTGGGAAAGAGATTCACCTTCCAGCAAGACAATGACCCGAAACATACAGCCAGACCTACAATGGAATAGTCCGGATCAAAGAATATTCATGTGTTAGAATGGCCCACTCAAAGTCCAGACCTAAATCCCATTGAGCATCTGAGCCAAGAAAAGTTGTTGTTAACAGACGCCTTCATCCAATCTGGCAAAGCTGGTAGAGACATACAAAAAAGACTTGCAGCTGTAATTGCAGCAAAAGGTGGCTCTACAAAGTATTGTAGCTGGGGGGCTGAATACAAATGCACACCCCACACACCAGTGTGTAAAACTGAGCCAAATTTTTGCAGGTGCTGAAGCCACAGTAGACACTGTTGTGCAGTCTCCCAGGTTGTTTGTGAGTACAGCAGCATGCCCAGATGTTGTTTTCTGAAATGCAAAAAAGGCTAAATAAATAAAATAAACAACTGCTGCCATAGTCAAGCAAGGCCATGATATCATATTGCCTTGATTTTTCTTTGTGTGTCAACTGTCTTCCCAGAATGCTGTCTCTTGTTGTATCTGTAATTTTATTTAGATACTTTTACAGTTCATCTCAACTCTAGTGTAATTGTAATGATGTAGTCAAAGTTAAGGAGAAAAAGACATTCCAACTAAGCAGATTTATTAAATTGACTGATGACTAAACAAATACAGGTAAACCAAAAAATTGCTTTGCAGGCATTAATCACCATAAACAAAGACAATATCCTCAGGGCTATAAAAGACAGACATAAAAATAGACTATAGGGGAAAGATTTGTAACCGTTGACACAAATAAGGACTACTCAAAGGGGAGATCAATCATCAGAATGAGCAAACCTCTTAAGGAAAGATTTTTTTCAAAGTGTTTGAAAATGGGACATGATACAAGAAATAGAAGGCATTTCTCATGTTTGGGGTGATTTTGACCTCATATTTTCAAACATGTATTATTTGTGATCTGATGCACTAAAGCAATACATGCATTTTTATGCCTAGTGTATTAGTGTATATCCCTAATAGTGTTTGTTTGTTTGTGTTTGCACCGTGCACAGCTATACACGGAAAATAAAAGCAAAAGTAGGGTATTAAGGATCCGCCGTCATGACGGCAGCTTTACATCCATTTTGACCGCTGCCGTAAGAGCACGATTAGACGCGCACACACAAAAAGTGCGGCTGGCTTGACCGCGTATTTTGACATGCGGTTGATGTGACTGCAGTTACATAGAGCTTCTATATATAGCATACACCTTTTATGAAACTAAGGTAAATCTTTTAAACAAAACGTTGTTTTATTTAATATTTCTTTATTTTATATTTCTTACATTTCATATTCAATTGCACAATCACAGAAGTAATAGGGAAATATATAGTTTATACATAACGGAGGCAAAACAAACCTTTCAAACAACGTGCGGTTTTGTTTTATTCCTGTCAATCAATTGTGTAGGTAATTATAAAGTTTATTCTATTTCTCTCTCAGTTCACCAGACACTTTCATGGTTTTCAAAAGAAGTGGATGAGCATGTTTTAAATCCAGCTGGGTCTATCTCCCGGACAAATCGCGGTGCCCGTGATAACTTACCAATCGTCTAACGTAATCATTATGAACGTTTGCACTGTTGCACATATTTAACAATCGGAAAATCTTTCATTTAGCAATGCATGTAAAAGTTTTATACATATTTTGTATAAAACACACCTTGTGTAGTTGTGTAGATGTGCAAGTCATAAGCGCTCTTATCTATTTCTGGGCATCTTTTCTGACTGCCAATAATGGCATGCGTTATTAAGGAGAAGCCAGTAAAATCACATGTTCCTGGAAAGCAAAAGCCTGCATAACTATCAAAATACTAAGCATGATTAAAGCCCTAGGTCATATATCTTTAATGATCACACAGGTAAGAACAAACCAGTGAGTGGTCTCTTTTGTTCTTGAATTTTAGTGTGACTGAGGTTTAAATCAAAAACCCTGAGCTGTTCCCAACACACTGCTGTGGTTTTGAAGGGCAGGTGAACGGCAAAACACCTTCTCTCCCTTCAACTGTAAGCCCGAAATAATTGCTCATAATTGTACTTCATGAGGGACATCATTTATCTTCTGGATTGCGAACATCAAATGCAATTCCCAATTAATCCTGTCTATCAGGCCCACTCTATCACTGCCACCACTCTAAATAAAGGCCCTCCTTTCAGCAGAATCAAAGAAAACTATTCTAAGACAGCAATTCTTCCACTATTTAAACCCTAATTATTGCCATCAGAGAGCACTACTTAAGGCTAAAGTGTAAACAGAAGCTTGAGTGGCTGGATAAAATATCATTTTTGAAAACATTTTGAAAACAGGCATTTCTGTCTGTGACTCGATTTTAATGAACAACGATCAGGTATGATGTTCTGAAAACATTTCATTTCGATGACTCCCGAGTCTCCATTAACTTTCAAAGTAACACAGCCGTCTGTGTTAAATGGTTAATGGCGGATCATGTGTTGGAAAACAATGTAACAAGGTCAGGTGAATGCTTGATGGATGGTGTGAAGGTAATCAGAGCACAACAGATGCAGTAGTTTGACTTAATTGATTGGAATGAGAAGAACCAAGCTTGGTTGCCAAGCTTTGCTTCTGATGGCACAAGAGACTGTTGATTGGAACAAAAAGGGAAATAAAGAGTCATGTTTATGTCAGCCATCTGTTTTTGACTGCCACCTGAGGAGACAATCTATCTAACAAACTAAATGGAAAAATTCAGGCAGCCAAGTATCTTAAATGGTAATGATGATAATAAATAAATTTTCTCAAATGAAAAATAAAATTACCAATGTCATATCAGCACGACCAGTGGCTATAACAGACGCCTGCTTGAAGGTTACTTAATAAAGGGTAAGCATGATTTTGATCAATAAATCGTCTTTGCTCTAGTAAGTTAATTTCTCATTAATTACCAAGTTTAATTCGTTTTAAAAATCTACTATATACAACCATAAAATGTGAAACTAAAAATAACTACTCGGCTGTGTTTTGCACTGGTAGGAACTAACATCAAAAAGATGCAAAATTAAACCTAATCACTACACGTTTTATGCAACATTTAGCAGCGAAGAATACCTTATCCTAAAATACATGATCTGTATAGATTGTTTGTTTGTAAAAAAACTGAAAAAAGAAGCACTCCGTCTTTAATTTCGCTACCTGGTCATGTTGAGGCGGTTTTCCAAGCGTGCTGGACTCCGCTGTAGTCATGCTGAAGACGCCGATATAAACAGAAATGCAGGCGCTGTCCAAACGGAATGGAAAGCGCTACTCACAGTTAAACAATGACAGAGAAAGAGAGAGATGAGAGAGAGCGAGAGAGGGGGTTGGGTGCGTGCGAGCAGAAGAGAGTTAGCGTGGTAAAGCTAAACATGCTTTATTTGGAATTGAAAGATGCGCGCTTAACAGCAGTCATTATTGAACAGCACAATGTTGCGCAACTGCTAAACAAATGCGCTGAGAGTCTTTCATATTATGCAGACAGTATTTATTTTGGTCACACTTTACAATAAGGTTTCATTCGGTTTTAGTTAACTACTAAAACCGTGAAACATTAGCTAACATGAATTAACAACGAACAATATATATTTTACAGCATTTATTACCCCTTGTTAATATTAATGCAAATACAGTTGATCGTTTTTCAATCATGTCAGTTCATAATGTGCATTTACAAATGTTAGCAGATACAATATTTTAAATGATTAAATGTTGAAATTAATGTAAAATATTTCTAATTGTTTAACTAATGCAGTTAATTAATATTAGTAAGTTTATACCAATTAAATAAAAGCCTCAAAAAATATTAAGCACACAACAGCTGTTAAACATAATATTAGTTTCCTTTTATAACAATTTCTATTGAACATTGGAGTTAGTTTATTTATATAATACTTGTTTGAGGATGCTGCCATTTTCACTATGCACTTTTAAAAAGAAAATTGTAAAAAAGTTCCAGGTGCTTCTTTGCTTTTCTTTACAAATTTTTATGACTATAACATGTTGTATGGGAATATTGTTTAAATTAATATTGAATTAACAGGCTTTCATCTACTGCATATTCTTTATAACGTTCCATCCTGTGTTAGTCTTTTGTTATACTGTTAGTCTTTTACTATTTTACTATTATTTACTATTTTTACTATTTCTGCAGAATATATGTTCATTGTGCACAGTATGCAAATGTTCTGTGTACATGAAACACATATAGCACACTGTGCTGAGCATCATATCCCACAATGCAATGCACTTAATCTGACCTTCTATTTCTAGCGTAATAAGTGAACCAGAGGGAACCATCAGCTGTTTTTCACTTTTCTTTTAATCGGATTACCAAAAGTTAACACCTTTTTCAATTCCTGTTTTATAAAACTACAGAAATATGTATGATAACAGTAAACATTTTTAAAGATGGGTAAAAAAATATCAAAATTATTTTCAAGTAGACACCTTGATGTAAGCATAAGTGTACTATATTATTTATAGAAACACTTCCTTAAATTACTACATCAGTTTATTATTTCTTGTTAAATTTACAATTGCGTTCAAGGTATACTGCATAATTGTCTACTAAAACCTGACACCCAAAAACAAGCTACGGCAGATGTAACATTGATAAAGACAGATGAAACAGCACCTAAATCTGTGCCAGTAACTGTAGGCACAATGTGAAATAAACAATGTAATGAGAAATGTTATCACCTCTAACAAACAGTGCACTCTGAACACTTTTATGTTGTGCATGTGTTGGCGTACTGGTAATTTGGTAATTGGTAATTGGTAACTGGTAATCTCTTTTAAATTATGCACATGGTATGTTCATGCTAGTAATTGCATAAATAATTTCTGGTATTTTCAGTTTTATATCTCCCAAATTCTTGTATTGCAATCCTTTCTTATAATTTTAACTTTAGACTACATTATACAGCTGTGACAAAAGGAAGTCTACAAAGGGAATTGTCCCTGGGGCGTCGCAGGGCCAGTCCCCATGCAAATAATATATGAATACATACTGTTGATATAATTTATACAGAATCACTTATACAGAGTTTAAACAGAGATGGTGATAGAGAGGCTAAAGTTACAGATTGCAGTTTTAAATTCACAAAATGGCTATGGCCCAGATGAGGTGTTAAAATGCAAAGATAACGTGCCTTTGAGCAGTCATCCAATGAGGACAGGCACTGCCCAAAAATGCATTTTTGACAAACAAGACATGTGAGTGTTATTTTTTTATAATTGCCCTAATAGTGATTCAAATGGTGTAGTAACTATTTAGGCTCTTTAATTGCATCTTAATTTCCTTGAATAAAAGCATACTCACTGTTTCATTTGTTGTCATGGGAGCTAAGACCAATTACCAAGCTTGTTTTGTTTCTTGGCTGGCAGAGCAGCGAGGAAGTGAACAATTATTTCTACCTCCTACACTGTTTTGTCACATAGTCAATTCACATGCATGGCACAAATGCTATCATAATGGATTAATCTCACTGCTGGAAATACAGCAAAGTTATTGAATAATGTAGAGCAAAATATATATTATAATTACCATATTTAAATATCCAGCAGACAACATTCTAAATGGTACTAAAGAAATCAAGCTATTGCTCTTATTTACTTGCAAGTACAGTACATTTGCAAGCTCAAAAAAAAAACTCATTGATGAAGTAAATAAAAGGAGATCAAACTCAAGTGAAGAACATCTGATCCAATCTGTGCTCTGAAGCCTTAGAATCTGACCACCACAAATAGAAAAATCTAGCTGGATGTCACATCTTGCAGCAGTCGTGGAAACAGTTTGCTAATGGCCAGCTTTGAAACTCTTTTGAGCAGGGAACTGATAGCTCTATAAACGACATCTTAAAGCCAACAAGTCTGCATGGTGGCAAACTGGGCACTGGGCCTTGCACAGGATGTTTTATGAAATTGTCATTTCTCATTTATTTAATTTAGTACAATCAGCTACAATGACATTAGGTTTAGGCATGGGGTTATGGGTTGGGCTTCATTAGTCACATCATATGGATTCATATGAATTAGCCACCTCATAAAATAGTTACAAATTCTCTGTGAGATCAGGCTGCATGAACTCTGCAATACTTTACAAATACATTCCAGAATAGAAAAATACAACACTTAACATTATTTAACAATTTAAGTTTTTTTATATAGTTCCAGCCTATCGCATGTTTCTAATGTGCGTGATTAATGCAAAAGGGTGCTGCATTCTGAGATTCTGCCATGAATAGATTTACCAGCATGTTGACTATACTGTATAGTGCACTGTAAGTCTGCCTGCTATTTTAAAAAAATTGTATGGGAAACAGTACCCATTATGTAATAGTAAACACTACAAGTGGTAGTATTGCATTGTGAAATACAGTAATGCATACAACACAAATGTTTAAGGTTATTGGTATTTTATAATTCAGAACTGTCTTCAGTCCTAAACTGAAAATTTGGTGCATTTGATGCCATTTTTAATATATATTCCACTAATAATAGCATTTTTTTCTTCTGAATCTTACATTTTCTTAATCTCACTTCCTGGCAGCAGGTTTTAGCACCTTTTCAACATGGATTAAACTGGTAGCAGCCAAGCAAAAATTGTTTTTGCCTTACCTGCAATCAGACTTCTAATGCGATTTTTAATTTTATGTATTATGTCTTATGTATTTCTGTCAGTAAAACATCTCATCAAGAGTTCAATTACAGAAGAGAAACACAGACAATTCCATTTGCAACACTCATCCAGGAATATTAAATTTATCGGTGCCAAAGCATGAGTTTTGAAATGTAGAGTTCTAAACTTTGACCCCATCTCCCCCTAAGTACAGATGAAATTTGCCTGAATTGCTGTTGGCGCCCACACTCTTATTCTTGAGAGATATTACAAAAAGCTGCTTTTCCACACTATTTATGATTATAATGAAGAACACACAAGCTTCTGGTGTACTTTCACTAAATATATTCACTAAACCGCTGAACCATTTTGTGTTTATAATACTGTTATGGCATAAACATAGTGCAGTGAACCCACATAATTATCTAACAATATTGTAAATTGTTTACCTTCTAAAATGCGAGCTGTGTTATGAATAGTCATAATATGACTCTGGAGCAACGCAGTAAAGCCCTTTGGAGTCATTACAGGGAAATTATGACAAAATATTGCTGTGAAATCAGTAACAAAATCAATTAAATAACCTGAGCGTGACTTTAGTATTATACTATATGATAATTCGATGAAAACATTCCAAAGGAAAAACTCAATATCAAGCTGATATAGCTTAACAAATGTATAGAAATTTGTATAACTTTTTTGTATCACTGATGTATCATAGAACTTTTTTATTTCTATAATACCACAAGGTGTCAAGGGCTGCGGGAAAGAACCCAATTGCAGACAGCTTAATAACAAAAACGGTCGTTATTAAATAAAACAGAAACAAAAACCCACGTGGGGGCAAAACCAAACTATAACTAAAGAACAGTGATTCAATAAAATAAGCAAACGAGTAAGTGTACATGCAAGTAAATGGACCTCAAACAGGTACACTTAAACATCAAACCAGCACAAGGGGGCGGTGTCAAGACATGTAACCAGAGAGCACATGGCAAAATGTTCCACAGAAAACAAAGACCCAGAGCATGAGTTTAGATTCTGAGAACCACAACTAGGATTGAGTCAGGATCTAAACAACATGCCAGGACCCTGACACAAAGACTGGAAATCACATTTGAAAAATTCCCATATTTCTAAGAATTTCCATGCAAATTTCAATCATGTTTTCACTGCTAATAAAGCATTAATTTCATAACACTGTGCATATCCTTGTTTTTTCATAATTTTATAACACTGTGCATATCCTTGTTTTCATTGACAAATTACAAAATTGACAAAATTAACACAAAAGTTGACAAAGCTTTGTCTAATTAATTGCTGTTGGGTGTACTTTTGCACAGATTAATTAGCAAAGGTCCATCCACAATTCAAGGGTCAATCATGGCAGTCATATTAGTGCATGACTGGAAACTTTTTGGGCAGGCATGTCTAAAGAAAGTGTAAACAGGCAGGACAGAAAATTGGATAGAATAAAAAATTGGACTTAAGATCGGATCTGAGCATTAAGTCTTGCAGCATAAACGCAGCCACACACTTTAACTTTACACGGCTCTAATACTTAACCTCCAAGCAGCCACATCTAAGACCACATTTACACATAGCCTGGTATTTAGAGAAACTAATATTTCCTCCCCTCCGTTTTCAATAATAACTATAAGACTATAAGAACGTTTATTAAGACAAACGTTTATGTTGGCTTGACAAAGCAAATTCTGAAGTTTAGTATAGGCTTTTAATGAAGCTTGAAAGCTCTCTCCCAATCTAATAAATACATCCTCTGCTTTATATGCTAAAACGTTCAACCTTATTCAGTGAAGAGGGCCTCCGAAAGCTCCTAATTATTCTGACAATGGGATTAAGCTGCTAATGAGGGTCCTTTAGGGTACCTGAATGTCCTTAAGGTTGCCCGAGGCTAAGAGGAATAGCTTTTAGATAATAAGACAGGACTTACGTTTTACCATATTCTGGTTCAAATAAATATTTAGATACAAATAGAAAATATTTTCTAAAAGCCTTGACTGAATTATTAAATCCGTCTCAATGGCACACTAATTCACAATGCCCTAAATTCGCAAGCCCCAACCATAGCAGTGATGCCTGCACCCACCAAGCAAAGCTGTTTCATCCATGAAACACTCTGGGTTCTCTCCAGCTGGCAGGCATCACAGTTGACCTTCCCAGAATTCCCTCTAAGAGACCTGATGTGGAGGTCCATCCAAATGGTGGACCACCTGCTGTTCCAATCCACTGCAAATTAGCTAATAATAATGGTTTATATTTAAAACCTGGATAACTAGACAGGTTTAGTAATGGATAACTAATGTTTCTGAGACTTATTCTCATGTGTTAAGGAAACATTATATAAACTGAAAAGGCACCTACAGATGCTGGATTATACAAAACTGTGTGCATAATCTATATTTAGCACTAAGGTATTGTTCTCCCTCTATCACAATTTAAAATGAGATGTTGATCTTAAATGTTGGTCTGTTCTATACAGGACACAGGAAAGTTGTATTGCTTCTGAAGACTTCTAAAGACAGTATAGCACACAAATCCAATAAAGTATTGAATGCTCCTTTAATGATGATATATATGTTTAATAATAATACAAAATAATACAAGTTTAGAATAGTAAACTAGTAAAATTTTTCAGTGAACATTTTGTTTTGTTACTTTAGCCTGTAACCTGCAGTTTGTGGTACATAAATAACACCTCACTTAATAACTTCCTGCCCTTCACCCTAGAAACACAGAGGCAAGTTTTATAAAGCACTACTCACATTCTTCTGTGAATCAGTACACTTTTTCACTGTCTTCTATAAATACTCATGCACTTCAGATTTAAACCCTTTTCTTACCTGGTGTTACGGTGGAGGCTTCAGCCTCTTCTCCGGGTCATAAGTGGGAACCGTCACCAGAATACTAACGGAACCCCGGAACTACATTTCCCATCATTCATCACGCCTTTCTGATTACTTCCTTCCTGCAACACCTGAACCTCATCAACTCACCATATAAATAGACTCTCAGTTTACATGTTCTTTGCGAAGTCTTGATTTGTCCTAGTGCATCAACTCCAAACGTTTATTCTGTGTTTTGATTCTCTTGTGTATTACCTGGATTGTTTTTGTGATTATTGAACCTCTTCTGCCTGCCACGACCTAGTTTGCTGTTTACGATTACTGTCTGTCTGCTGCCTGCCTCTGATCTCTGCCTGTGATAAGTTTAACGATTTTGGATTGCCTCTTATATTACTGTTCGCCTGTGTATGACCTCTGCCTGTATGACTATGATATTAAAAGATATTGCAAATGGATCCTAACGCCTCACAGTCTCCTTTACAGAAGACTTCGCCGCGACAGGATCCAGCAAACTCACCCAATTGACCGCAGCTATGTCAGCTCAGGCATCTCAAATCGCCGCTCACCAACAACAATTGCAACATCTTTCTCACCTCACCGAGGAGATGACCAAAGCATTACAGGGCGTGCGACTCCAATCTAATGACCCAAGCACCTCAGGTCCGCCATTGTTCTCCGCACAAGCGGCATCTAATCCGGTAAACCCACGCTTAGCTATTCCGGACAAATTTGATGGAAGCCCATTAAAATGTACAGGTTTTATATTCGCACCAGGGTGGCTCAAACTGATTTGACAGAGGACGCTCTAAAACTTTTGTTTCGCCGAGGTCTGAACCCCTCTTTGCAAACTGAACTAGCCTGTCGAGATAAGGGGAAAAGTCTCAGAGAATTCATAGATCTGGCTATTCAAATAGATAATCTCATTTGCAATATCTTTTAATATCGTAGTCGTACAGGCAGAGGTCATACACAGGCGAACAGTAATATAAGAGGCAATCCAAAAGTCGCCCTGTTAACCCTTTTACCTCCAGTTCTGCAGGCAGTCACGTTGAATCAGAGGCAATGCAATTGGGGTTCACGCATCTCACTCAGGAGGAGAGAACTCGTAGAATTCGTCTCCACCTTTGTCTTTACTGCGGAGAGACTGGACATTTGAAAGCAGCATGCCCAATACGCCCTAACCGTGGGAAACGTCTGGTGAGTGCAACACTTAACCCTTCTTCTTACAACAATAACTTTACAATATCAGTACAATTAACTCATAGAAAAGGAAACATTTGTTGTGCAGTTTTAGTTGATTCTGGTGCAGCAGGAAACTTCATATCTGCAGAATTCGCTCAAGAAAATGATATTGCTCTAATCTCTGACGGTTCTCTCACAGTTAAGGCGATAGATGGCCGACCTCTGGGCTCAGGGGTAGTACAGCACACCATGTTTAAAATTCAGTTGACCGTGGGAGTTCTACATACAGAAGAGCTCCATCTGTTTTTCATTACATCACCACATCACAACATTATCTTAGGACTACCCTGGTTGCGTAACCATGAACCTAGAATTTCCTGGCGTACAGGGGAAATTATGCAGTGGGGATCAGACTGCCAGTCCAACTGCATTCAAAATGTCAATCGCCTATTATTAGCCAGCACAACAATTTCTGAGGAACAACCCGCTATTTGTCACATTCCTTCTGACTATGCTGATTTAATGGAGGCATTTAATAAGAGAAAAGCCTCAGAACTGCTGCTCCATAGAAATGTTGACTGTGCTATCGATCTGCTACCAGGCGCCATCCCTCCTAAAGGGAGAATATTTCCGCTTTCACAACCTGAATCCGAATCCATGAGGGAATATATTAAAGAGGAATTAGATAAAGGTTTTATTCGTCCCTCAAATTCACCTGCCTTTACAGGTTTCTTTTTCGTCAAGAAGGACAGAGGACTCCGTCCCTGCATAGATTATAGAGCTCTTAATGAAGTCAACATCAAGTTTAGATACCCATTACCCCTGATTCCTGTAGCCCTGGAACAACTCCGGCAGGCCCAATTCTATACTAAACTTGATCTCAGAAATGCATACAAACTGGTTCGGATTAGAGAAGGAGAAAACAGCTTTTTTCACCACCACTGGACATTATGAATACTTAGTAATGCCCTTCGGATTAGCCAACAGTCCTTCAGTTTTTTAATCCTTTATGAATTACATTTTTAGAGATATGCTGGATAAATGGTTAATTGTGTACATTGATGACATTCTAATTTACTCTAACACTCTTACAGAACACGTGCAACATGTCAGAGCTGTCCTGAAGCAATTAATCAAATACCAACTATACGTCAAGGCAGAGAAATGTGAGCCCCACACAACCAACACAACATTTCTGGGATATGTCATCAGTCCAAAAGGAGTCGCCATGGATGATAGGAAGGTGTCAGCCATCTCCGAGTGGCCCCAACCACGAACGGTAAAGGAACTGCAAAAAAGGCTGGGATTTGCTCATTTCTACAGGCGTTTTATTAGGGATTTTAGTTCCGTTGCAGGGCCGTTAACTTAACTTACCAAACAAAAATCTCATAAATTACAATAGACTGATTCGGCTGAGAGCCTTCAATGAACTGAAACGCCGCTTTACTACTGCCCCTATTCTCAAACACCCTGATCCTGAGAAACCTTTCATAGTCAAGGTAGACGCATCAAGCACTGGTGTAGGAGCTATACTGTCCAAGAGACACGGTTCAGAAACAGAGAATTACTAGCTATTAAGTTAGCCCTAGAAGAGTGGAGACACTGGCTCAAGGGAGCCAGTTATCCTTTTGTTGTCCTAACAGACCACAGAAACCTTGAATATTTAAAGGCAGCTAAGAGGCTTAATCCCAGACTGCCTCGCTGGGTGCTATTTTTTACCCGTTTTCAGTTTTCAGTTACATATCGCCCAGGTTCAAAAAACGTCAAAGCAGATGCTTTCTCTCCAGACTGATGAAATAACAACCAGAACTGACCCAGAACCCATTCTACCTAATCATCTCCTGTTAGTTCCAGTACAATGGGATCTAATATCTGAAATTAATCTGCTAAATAAGGAAACACCACCACCTACTGCATGCCCCGATAACCGAACATTTGTACCCGAAGTCATGCCTGATCGGGTGATCTCCTCTGTCCATGAAGCACTGAGCTCCGGTCATCCAGGTATCAATGCCACGATTGATTTGCTAAGAAATCGCTTTTGGTGGTCTACACCAGGATATGTCAAATGTCAAAAACTCCCAAACAACCCCCGGCCGGTCTCCTACAACCTTTACCCACACCACAACGCCCATGGTCCCATATAGCTGTAGATTTTATTACGGATCTCCCAAATTCTCAGGGAAACACTACCATTTTCACTGTTCGTTCACTGTCGACCGTTTTTCTAAAGCTTGTCGCTTAATTCCTCTACCCAAACTACCTACATCCATGGAAACAGCTATTATGCAACTATGTATTTCGATTTTACGGACTCCCTGAGGACATTGTATCTGATCGTGGACCCCAACTTATGTCAAGAGTCTGGGCAGCATTATTCAAGAGTCTAGGAGTCAACATCAGTCTTACCTCAGGTTATCATCCCCAATCAAATGGTCAAACAGAGAGACTCAATCAGGAAATAGCCCGTTTTCTAAGATCATACTGCCATGACAAACAAGAAGAATGGAGCAAATTCCTTTGTTGGGCGGAATATGCACAAAATTCATTCATTAAACCAGCAACCAGTATAACCCCTTTTAAGTGTATCTTAGGCTTCCAGCCACCTCTATTTGCCTGGTCAGGAGAACCCAGTACGTTACCAGCTATCAATGACTGGCTTCAAAAGAGTGAGGAGACTTGGGACCAGGCACACACTCATCTAACCCATGCTGTCAGGCGACAAACCGCCCAAGCCAACACACACCGTTGTCCAGGTCCCTCCTATGCGCCAGGTCAATGGGTATGGTTATCTACATGAGATCTAAGATTATGCCTACCATCCAAGAAACTTAGCCCAAGGAATGTTGGTCCTTTTCAAATTATCAGACTGATTACACCAGTTTCATTTAGACTCAGACTCCCATCTAATTACCGCATTTCTCCTACCTTCCACATGTCCCTCCTGAAACCTGCTGAGCTCCGGCTGGAGAGGCTGAGGAAGCACCCAGTAACCAGACCCCCCTAATCGTAATAGACGGCGAGGAGGCTTACAGGGTCCACAAGCTGCTCGATTCCAGGCGCCGGGGGGGTAATCTACAATATCTGGTGGATTGGGAGGGGTACGGCCCGGAGGAGCGATCATGGGTCAACGCAGGTGATATCCTGGACCCCACCTTAACCACAGAATTTCATCAGGAGAACCCAGGAAAACCGGCCCCGGCGCAGACCTTGGGGGGGAGGGGGGGGTGGGGGCTCTGTTATGGTGGAGGCTCCAGCCTCTTCTCCAGGTCGTCAGTGGGAACTGTCACCAGAATACTAACGGAACCCCGGAACTACATTTCCCATCATTCATCACGCCTTTCTGATTACTTCCTTCTAGCCTTACTAGCTTCTCTGACCACATCTCTAGAACCACTCAATCCTGCAGATTTGCCCTCTACAACATCAGGAAGGTCAGACCTTTCCTATCGGAACATGCAGCACAACTCCTCATTCAAGCTCTAGCAGCAGCTAGAGTGGTCTTTCCGAGCTAACGAGCCAAAAAGAGCACACGTCACTCCGCTGTTCATCCAGTTGCACTGGCTGCCAGTAGCTGCTTGCATCAGATTCAAGGCTCTGATGTTCGCATTCCAAGTGACTACTGGATCCGCACCTCCTTACCTGCTCTCACTACTTCACACTTATGTGCCCACCAGAAACTTGTGTTTAGCTAATGAACGTTGCCTTGTGGTTCCATCCCAAAGAGGGAAGAAATCACTTTCCCGGACTCTTACTTTCACTCTGCCCGGTTGGCGGAATGAACTTCATAACTCTATCAAAATGGCTGAGTCATTAGCTGTTTTCACTTCCTTACCTAATTAACTACCTGTACTTCTTTTATTTAAAATATTTATATCTATATTCGCCTGTCTATAGAACTTATTCATTGTTGCTCTTATAGTTGTTAAAATTGTAAGTTGCTTTGGCGAAATGACGAAATGTAAATGTAAAAAATGTAAATTTACATAACAATCACATTGTGTGCTTATTCCTATATTTCTTGTCATTTATTTCTGAGCTTGGTTCTTTTGGTGTTTAGGAATAATATTATCTACCATTCCTTCATTTTAGAACCTCATGTGACTAAACACTCAATAGACACTGTTGACGTGTAAATCTGAGCAGTAAAATGTGTGTGTTCAAATAAATGTCAGAAAATTTCTTGAAACAAGCCAATTTTAAAAGTTAGTTTCAATAAATGTTTTCTTTTTGGACCAAGAAGGACATTTTGTGTTACACTATCTTTTAATGGTATATCAAGTTTTTTTTTATCTCAGAAAGTCAAGGAAAATTCCCTTTAACTTGGATTCTGAATGCACACATGTAAAGGCATCATTGGATTTAAGGGATGTGCTATCTGCTCCTACTTCTCAACAGGGACTCCTAGACACTTACAACACTACAGTATTTCAACGTTCTGTAAAGCTGCTTTGACACGATGTGTATTGTGAAGTGTTATACAAATTAAAGTGACGTGACAGTTTGACTCCTGAAGATATGACTACATTTCTTAATAGTCTTGGATTGTTTTTTACTATGATGTGAATGTCAGTACAGTTAATTGCTGAATTTAACAGTCACTTTAAATTTTATGGCCTCATGAAACTGTCAATCTCAACAAATTAGCAAAAGAAAACCCAACTTTCAACTATACTATCCCTCATAACGCTCACCCTAAATAGACACGCTCACTTCAGTTCATGATTTTCTGCTAACAAGCTGATGATTTGAACGTGTTACAGTAAATAAGGGAGACATACATGTGTGGCGCTGTTGAGGCCCACTTCTTTATGTGGTACACATATTCTTGTAATAAAATGCAGAATGCATCAAACAATCAATTTTTCCAGAACCCTCATTTACAACTAAAACCTGGAAACCTTATAAGCATTTTGGCCATTCATTTAACATCATTTTGGACCCCTGAAGATGCAAACTTTAAAAATAGGTTTCAAAATGCAAATATATTTTTTTCACCTTTTTTTTGTAAAATTGTTACATTATGTAACAATTGTTAATAAAAAGACTTTGAGCAAAATGCAAATATATGAAAACTATTACTTCGTCCACATTAATAAAAAATATTGTAGCAAAATTTGTTCTATCCAAAATGTTTTTTGCTGACCTTCTTACTGCCTGTCATATACAGCAGAGCCCACTTTCTTTTTCCCAATCCAATCAGTTTCCAATAGATAAAATCAAGTCCTGCCCTTCATATTATTTTATTAAGTGTCTTAACAGAAGGTTACAGAGGGAAAATGGGTTGTGGACCCCATTTCATGCTGAATGTTTAAGGATGTGTGGACAGTTTGAAGGCCGTTCTTAACATTGTTGGGCTGCAGTAGTTGTTTTTATTCTCATCTCAGAAAAAATAAAGAACTTAAATGGAGCTTTTCTATTGTAAACAGATAATGTCAATACACAGAACAGCTTAAAAGACAACATAGCATTAAAATAATTTGAAAACACAACAATGTAAACTCTTCAAGGATTAAACATCTTCTAAATACCTAAAACTTGCTTAAAATGTTCATACTCGTTTCTGCACTTCTGAGCTCTTCACCTTGCGGTCTGCCTGGGTTTTATCAGTCAGTGGGAATCAAGAACCTGCTGACCAGAAGATCTGCTCCAGACAACCAGAACTGACAGCCACTTTCTCCAGAGAGCCTCTCAAGGCAGGTGGTACAACAATCCCCTAATTACAGTGAAAGACCCCCTGCAGAACAGTCAGAAGCTCTCCCCTCTTTTATTGTGAGATAGTGAGGCTATCTAAAAGCAGATTCCCTCAATATAGTATTGAGAAATCTTTCCTTACATTGTTGCAACCCAGTGTGGCATGTCTTGGATTTATCTGACATTTATGCATCTGCAGATAAATTTTTTGTATATGTTCGTATATATAATGTTTAGCTACAGCTGGAGAGATAAACCTTTAAGTTCTGTTACAGTACTTGTTATATCTTGGGGCTTAAAGTGGGTAAATATTTATTTCTTATGCCTTGCTTATGATAAACATTATATTTTGTGCTTGTCATTGGAAAGTTGATCTGACACAACTGTCTCAGAACTTCTTAGTTTATTTTACTGCTGTGAAGTTAATGCCATGGAGGGGACAATAAGAAAATAAGGCGTAAGTGAATTGTATTACTGTTTCCACTCAATGGTACATTAGTACTGATTTGTATGTACAGTATATGTATTCTAGTAGGATTTGTGTGTACAGTATATGTATTTGTTACGTGCACAGACTTTTATTTTGAAATGTTTTGTTTGGTCACGGTCTTCTCTCACGGCCTGTTTTTTAATGATCGTCACCTGTTGTCTCCCTGATTAATCGCACTATTTAAGTTTCCCATTTAGATATTTAGTTTGTTGGTGATTGTTGATGTATGGATTATTGTGTATGCCTACGAGTTCTTGTTCTCTGTATGCCACTGGATTATTCGGATTATCTTTACTACTGTGTACCTGTTGTCGCCCATTACTTTTATTTATACGGTTAGTGTTTGTTTGTTTCTTTCTACAATTAAATACCTTTTGCTATTCATTCCGACGTCCTGCTCCTTGTCCAAGTCCCGTGAACGCTAACTGTAACAGAATCACCCACCAACCAAACAACAGCACAGCAGCGAGTTTTCACAGAGAGGATGATCGTCCCGGAGCCTGAGCTGGAGGAAACGTTCAACCAGGTGCATGAGCCAGCCACAGCCGACACAACAGTGTCGGTGGAGCAAGAGGGTAGTCTGGAGGACCCTGCCCACGACACCACTGTTGGGGGTGAATACGAGCTGAACTCAAACTCAGAAATTATGCCTGCAAATTCTAATGATATAGCCATGGTGAACGTAATCCCACCCAACCTCCCTCTCCCACCTGCTCTTTTGTCTTTCCCGGTCTCATCTTTGATGTCGCTGGAGCCTGTTGGTCCCTCTGCTCACCCTCAGCCCACCAGCGGGGTTGTGGGTTTGCCGCTGGTCTGCTTGACACCAGCCACATCTGCGCTGAAGATGGAAGATCCCTCAGCTCTGCATCCTGCCTCCAGCACCCAGATTCCTCCTCGGCCCTACGACCAATCGACTCTCGACACTGTGTCTTCCCACTCCCTCGTCTCCATCGTCGCCTGTTGGTCCACCAGCTCCACCCGGCTCTCTTGTCCCTCCAACGCCACCTTGATCATTCGTCGTCCCGCCATCTCCTCTGGACTCTGCTCCTTCAGTTAGACTATGTGACTCCGTCTCACCAGCTCCGTTGGGCTCCTCCTTCCCCCCATCTCCCCTTCAGTCCTCGCTCTGTCCGTCCTCTCCACCTCGGCCCTCGGGATCCTCGTCGTCACCCTGGCTCGTCGCAATCAGCCTCCGCTTCGGGCTCTGCTGTCTCCATCTTACCTTCCTGGTTACGATCTGGGCACGATCCTACTCCTTTAAGTCTCCGCCCTGGCTCTGCCCTGGCCCCTCCCGCCATCAGTACCACCCCCTCGGTGGTGCCTCTACGGCGTGAGGTCACGCCTTCCAGGAGAGGGGCATTATGTTACGTGCACTAACTTTTATTTTGAAATGTTTTGTTTGGTCATGGTTTGTTTCTGTCTTCTCTCACTTCCTGTTCCTAATGATCGTCACCTGTTGTCTCCCTGATTAATCACACTATTTAAGTTCCCCATTTACATGTTTAGTTTGTCTGTGATTGTTGATGTATGGATTATTGTGTATGCCTTCGAGTTCTTTTTCTCTGTATGCCATTGGATTATTTGGATTATCTTCACTACTGTGCACCTGTTGTCGCCCATTCCTTTCATTTATACGGTTAGCGTTTGTTTGTTTCTTTCTACAATTAAATACCTTTTGCTATTCTATTCTGCATCCTGCTAACTGTCCAAGTCCCATTAACGCTAACTGTAACAGTACTCTAGTCTAGTAGTAAATTCTCTTTATTTTAACCCAATGATAGTTATTAAATGTTGGTATAAAGCTGATTCTAGATTTTTATTAGCTTCCAAAGACCATGTGCTCAGCACTCTCTCCACGGGTACACAAAGGGTTAATGAGTTTGACACACCTGTCTTCTGACACATCTGCAGATTAATAAATAACATATACGTTTTAAAGGCTTTATTTACTGTTAAATAGATAGCAACACAGACTGCAAGAATTTTGGAACCTGTGTTCAAGGTCACATCCCATAATTGCAAGAGTAACAGTTATTTATGCTTTAACATTCTGTGCCAAAAACACAGACATCTCACCATAACCTCAGCCTGTAGATGAATACCCCAGAACTGTGCAAACGCCACACAAAAACATTGAAGACAAGAATGGAACCTACAGGCAGTTTAAAAACTGGACCTGTGGTTGCAGATAAAAACAGTAAACCAGCATATAAAGCTGGTGGAGAATATTTTTATTATTGCTTAATCTGCATAATTGATATCAAATACAGTATTATCATACGGTCAAGATGATAATGGTTTTGTTTTCATCTATTATGACTGTTTCTCAACCAGGGGGGTCACGGCCCACTAGGGGGCCTCAACAAGCTTTCAAGGGTCCCCAGGATTACTTAGAATATTTAAAATAAGACAACACAAGTAATACTGTAAAAATCTGAATATTCAGTTTAGTTTGTTTTATGGAGGGCTTCATATGTTGAATTAGACAATGTAAATCAAAAAGGTTGAGATCCACTATATTGTGATATTTATGATAAATAAATATTAAAACCTGCTGGTTTGAAAAACAGGCTCTATTTTAGATTGTATTTTATTGGACATAAATTAGGATACCCCCATAGGTCACCATTATGTGTCTGTTGTCTGTGTTGTACATGTTTAATAATTTTTCTGTGTTTTATTTGTCTTTATATGTAAAGCTGCTTTGAAGCAATGAAACATTGTAAAAAGCCCTATATAAATAAAATTGAATTAAAAATTATATTTTGTCCGTTTCGCCAAAAGAGACTAACTGTAAATTTTAGATGTATATATGTGCTACAAGACAGTATTGTTAACTTTTGTTAAAGACACTAGCTATGGTTTTCAAGCTAACAAACATGGATTAAAAGCTACAGACCTCTAATTTAACTTCATGAGATCTTTTAACATCTGCTTGAACCTTTATTTATGGCTATTGATCAATAATCTTTTGCTTCAGTTTGGCTGGTAAATCTTCAGTTGCCTTGTTCAAAAAGTAGCATCATTTAAGGTAAAAGATAATTTCCTACTAAAAGCCCAACTGGCACCAGCCTGGGCCAGTATAAATGATGTAGAACCGCCGCTGCCTACATGCATTTACGGAAACAGCAAACATAATTTCCAAGGTGAAATGACTGACAATGCATGTCAAGTTTTCTGTTAAGTAGTTTGAGCATTATGGGGAGTCAGTAGGCTCTCGGCAGGCTGTAGTCCATTACTGTAAGTGGCTAAAAGCTAAATGGATCCTCTGATACAATAAAATCGTTGATTCGCTGATACTTACACTATGGTGCACCATCATTTATTGTATTGACGAGTGTTATGTTGCAATACAAGGCTATGACATTGTATCATATTAATTTTGACAACTGATTCCATGAGCAGGGTTCCAGGCATGGTGTGCCATAAGTGGCTAAAAGCTAAATGGATCCTCTGATACAATAAAATCGTTGATTCGCTGATACTTACACTATGGTGCACCATCATTTATTGTATTGACGAGTGTTATGTTGCAATACAAGGCTATGACATTGTATCATATTAATTTTGACAACTGATTCCATGAGCAGGGTTCCAGGCATGGTGTTCTTTTACAATGCATGTGAATGACGTTAGACAGAGATGATACGGTTCAGCTTTAAGAAGAAGATTTGAATTAATGGTCTTAGACTAATGATGGAAAGAGATTCAGTTGATATAGCATATTTCTTGTGCATTCCAAAATAATTCAGGTTGTCCAGAGGAGCCAAAGAGTAGAGAGCTCAGCAATTGCAATATAAACCTCAAAACGTTAAAAAAAAGTGGAAATTTGAGTTAATTAATTGTAATGGTAAAGAAAATATGCAGGTACAATTACCCGGACAAAACAAACCTTTTGTATAATCTTAAAAGGTTTTGTTTTGTTACTGAACATTATTATAGATATAGGTTTATGCTTTAAACAACATTATTTTCAAATTAGTATGTAATATTGTAACATTGTAACAATCAGCGCAGCAAAAGCAGCTAAGAAATATTAATCGCAATTAGTATAGACATTGCAAAATAATGCCAAGCACAAAACACACCTAATTTACAGTAATAATGGATATCCGTAATCAAAGTGATTTAGTTTGCGTACAGCAACCAGCCAGAGGGTGAACACAAGTGTAGGAAATGCTACCACAGTTCTTTTTTAATTTAAAGCAGACGTTTATTGTTTCTTCACAACACACGCATGCAGTTTACTAATGCTAAAGTCTTTACATTTTACCAATAAAATTAATACTGAATTTAAATCTCTGTGGAAAAATGAACTTTGTGCGCTGTTAATGTGAGCAGTTTTGATGTTTACTCATTAATGAATAGCAGAATCTACTGGATTAAACTGAACCCATTTCTTAGAGAGTCTCTTTCCCTCAGAGTCCAATTCAAAGAGCAAATAGAGGCGTTTTGTAATCCTCACTTACTTACAAGAAACCTTTCAGAGCACAACAGCTGACATCTAAAGAGGAAACATAATTTGTATTCTGTATTTCATCTGCTTTGGAGATTCATTTTCAATGAACTTTTTTATACAGGGTTTTTTCTCCTTTCACTCTAGAAATGTCCATGGATTTTCCTTGTATTTTAATATTGTTTTCATTTCTAGGACTTGAAATCACAATTTATCATAATATTCCCTAATATTACCAGCTTTTTCTGACCATGGGTAACCTTTTGTAAACAGTCTGCAAAAAAATACTTTTGTGGTAAAAACACTAGTACTTGTGTGTTATTTTAAATCAAATCTAAAAAAATCTGGGGATGGGGGATGTTCAGGACCTACCCCCTCTGAGGGCAATACAAAACAATACAAATGCAAAAAAGTTGTTTAAATGCAAACAGAGCAACAAAAATATATTTTAAATATTTTAAGTCCCCCTCTCTTGCCTCACAGTGCTTTGGTCCCCTGCCTGCTGAAATATTTCGTAACACATTGTCAATTAATTTTCCCTCATTTTAAGCATAAATCTAAAGTAAAACATTGGAAATATAGCACCTTGAATAAACTTTTTGCAGGAGATAAAGTGTCCCCATAATTCTGTTGCAGCTAGCATTTAATTGACCTACATTTAAAATAAATTTGAGGTACAATATGTAACAGGAGGCAACACTTATGACGAACATAACATGAGTCAATACAATTAATACAGACTAATCTTACATCCCCTGGGAAAATGCACTAAACCTTAACCATGTTAGATACAGAACTGATGCAAACAAGATAAAAACATTTCTGATCTCATTTATGGACCATTCTTTAGCAGCAATGCTACCCAAGAGTCAATGCACAAAGGACAGTGACTAGAATATAAGAAAAAGAAAAACTCACAAACCACAACCTCTGGATTCTGGACAGCTTGCGTGTCTTCATGCTGTGAGGATGCTGGTTGATGGGAGTGTATCTGAGGATGCGTGGGGGACAAATGCGGCCCAAGTCATGGGCTGCTGATCTTGTAATGGTGACGACACACCCCGACTTTAAGTGCACCTGATCCGGAACCTACCCACAAGCTGAGACTCAGCACTAACCCTGCCAAACACTTGCATTAGAGGCCTCCCCAATGTCTGTGTGTGTGTGTGTCTGTCTATGGTCAGTTTCTAACCTAACTGTAGTGTATATGAGTGTGTATTGTATGTACTTTATGATGTGTAGACCAAAGAAAGCAATAATCCACCTGAACATAAATTGTGTCATCATTTACTCACTTAATGTTGTTACTTCGGAATATCAGAACTTATGTTCTCCATATAAGAAAAGCATAAAATTATTTATACTGCCAACCAAGCATCATTAAAGCAGTAAATGTGATTTGCACTATATATTCAAAGCCTTCTGAAGCTGTACAGCTTTCCATTTACTATGTGAAACATCTTGGTTACTGTTGTAACCCTCATTCCCTGAAAAGGGGGAACAGAGATGAACAGAGAGGAGTTATGTTATAGACTGATGTATGGGGTCTTGCTTGAAAGCCCCAATCTTCTCTGAGTAGTATAAAAATGTCATTGAAGGTGACATAGCCAATGTTCTTGAAAAGAACATTGGCTAGCAAAATTTGCATGTCGAGCCACTCCTACCCATATGGGTATACAAACCAGTTGCAGATTCACTCCATTCAGGTTTATGCTGAGGAGCTAACAATAAATCTCAGCACTCCGCAGGCGGCACAGGGCTGTGGTAGGTGGAAGGTAGTGTCTCCTTCAGCAAACAAGGATTACAACAGTAACCAAGATGTTCCCTTTCAATCAATCACATTTAAGGTTACGCTGAAAACTGATGTATGAGGTCCCTATGGAAAGCTCCACAACCACTTATGTTATGAGCGTGAGCCATGCTAGACATTACCTTCCAACCTGTTTTGGAATCAAATGAGCTATGCATAGCATGGGGAAAGTGTAACTACTGTTCCTTCAGAAGAAAAGGTTCTTTCTACCCATAGTCATGCAAGATGTAAACACTTTGGGAGCACCCATGATCCACAAGACGCTACAGAGACCACATCCTACTGTAGGGAAGGTAACGTGGAGTTACTTATATGGGCTTACACATGGGCAGTGCCACATATGGGGGAATTTCTACGGCAGGTCCTGCCTGAAAAGTGACGAGCTTTTACAAATGCAAAGACAGGGCAGAACAATCCACCAAAGGAAAAACAGAGATTTATTGACATTAGTATCGTGGAAAAATACACATTTGGAATTATTGAGAGGGAATCACTATATATGCGGCAGCTGTTCCAAAACAAGGGCTGACCAACTGGGTTGCTAACATAAGTACCGGGTCTAGCATCAGGTTCTCTGCTAAGCCTGATTGCTGGAGGAACTCAGCCAATGTGCGCCAACTGGGCAACTCACATGGGAAGGACAAAAGCCACACACATTGTCTTGTTAGAGAGGAATGGCACCGCAAGTGAACTCTAAGCCAGGGCCCCGCAGCTTACCTACTGGTACCCAACACACCTCTGGCTGTTGGGTACTCTGACCTGAAAGACCACTTAAGTCTGCCATGTCCCATCCAGGACCTTGCACAGTGTCCATGCAAGCAGGCTCACTGGAGGAAATACATATTAGTAAAGGCTCCGAAGCCAACTGTGTGCCAGCACATCTGTGCCAACCCAGCAGGCACACAACGTCATAAGACGTTAATATTAGGTTAGATTTAGGTCGTGACATCAGGTGACCAAAATTCAATGTCTAGCCAGCGTCTAAGGACAACGTTATTTTGACATCCAAAAACGACGTCAAATGACGTTGATATTTGGTTGTTTTTAGGTTGCGTTGGAAAGTGACCAAAATCCAGCGTCTAGCCACCATCTTAAGCCAACGTCATATTGACGTCAAATACTGACATTTATTCAT
>JAZGTJ010005295.1:0-27973 GCA_036877575.1 Botia almorhae | reverse complement strand
CACTTATTCAATGTTGTCTCTTATTGTAATCGAAGTTGCTTCCTGTCCTCATTTGTAAGTCGCTTTGGATAAAAGCGTCAGCTAAATGACTAAATGTAAAATGACTAAATGTAAATGTAGATACACACCTGACCAAAGCTGTCAAATACCACACAGGTCCATGTAGTGCATCAAAGGTAATATCCTCAGATCTTCAGAGGTGACACATCAGACACTGTTACACTCGATGAGTGGGTGAAGCTTATGAAAAATGAAGGGGAAAAGAAGGGGTTCTGCCTACTGATCAGCAAGGTGAAGAGATTTTAATCCACCTGAGAGGCAAAGCCAAAGATGTTGTTAAAGTGGGGATGCTTTCAAGCGGTTTAGATATCAGAACAAATCCTGATGCAACAAATCTACACCCTATAACAGAAGCATTCCAACAGTATTCTCCTATTCCATTGCAAGATTTTTACACTACTCTTCCAGAACCTCAGGAGGATCCCTTCGATTACTGGTTGTGCTTGAACTGTACTGCAAACAACACAACTGAGTGTCCAAAGCAACAGGGAAAGGTTCTGGATAATCAACTGATTGAAGTCACATGCATGTTCATCAGGAATTGTCCAAACTCAGATCTAGCACTGACATTTTGCTCGAAAACCATTGACAAATAGACAGCTTATGAAGTAGAAAACATCCTGAATGAGTATCATTCAGAGAAAAATCTCAGGGCCACAGAAAAGGACATAAACATTTTCTGTGAATAAGATGCATGTAAGGCCTAGCATGTGCCCAGTAAAAGTTAAACAGGATTTATTTCAGTCACAACAGTCAGAAAATATGGCTCTGGAAAAGGTGATTGACATGCTGGAGAGAGTTCTGATGAATAATAGTGGTAATGCACAGGCAACTAAAGAGTACAGGAAGAAAAGCAACTTGCCCAGAATTCCAGGCCTGAATGATGCACCATGCTTAGTGTGCAAGAACACTTCACATTCTGGTTTTACTCACTGTTAAAACCATAGGCTCTGTTTCCAGTGTTTTAGCCTGACCATCCAAGGAACCATTGTCCGAAGGAAAGGAAGAATGCTTCCTCAATCAACGAGCAGTCAAACTAAGTGTGAGGGAGGATCACGTAGATCTTGGCTGTTGTCGCATCTTTCTATGGAGTTGGAGCTGTATTGTCGCAAGTTCTGCCCGGTGAAGAGATTACCCATAGCCTTTGTGAGTAGAACTCTGTCTTGCTAACAAATGAACTATCCAGTTTACAGATTAGAGTCCTTTGCCTTAAAGTGGGCTAAACCTCAACTTGATGCATGTGAGCAGCGATGGGTGGCAAAACTTGCTTCTTACAGTTTTGATCTAAAGTATGTCCCGGGAACAAAAATGTTGTCGGGATGCGCTGACCCGTGAGCCATTTGTTTAGTCTTGCATAGGACATCGCCTGATTACTGAACCATACTTATCTCTTTTGAAGGATGTCAGTGGTGTTGCTGACAACTCTGTCCAAGATGTTTTCAAGTGTGCAAGTAACCATCAGGTGGTGCAGAGAGTTGTTGAAGGTTCTTGTGGCACAACCAGTGATAGATTTTCCCCCTCAGGTTCTTCTGGGAGTCAGGAAGTGTCTGCGTTGTTGGCAACACACGCTACTGGTGGTTTGAACGGAGTACTGGGGACAGCATCAGCCATCCTGCAACCGCAACCGTTTGACCCTCCTTTGCAGCACAGCAACATCATAAATGCACAGGGACAGGACATGACCTTGTGTCAGATTCTGTATTACATTGAGAGATGTCGGAAACCATATAAAAAACAAACAAACAAAGGAATCCACAAGTGTGCTGAGACTGTTGAAGCACCATGACAAACTGGTTGTCTGTAATGGTGTGCTATATAAGGTGAAAAGAGATCCGAAGCTAAACAAGAACTGTACCTGTTTGTTGTACCTGCTTCTTTGAAATCACAAGTTCTTTGTGGAATCCATGATGCCGCAGGACATCAAGGACGTAGTAGAACACTGGCACTAGCAAGACAACAATTCTTCTTGATTGGCAAGCAAAAAGATTTGTCATCAATGTGTGATTGGTAAAACCTCAGAACCCAATGTTTGTGCTCCGTTAGATAGTATTCGAACATCATAACCCCTAGAACTGGTCTGCATCGACTTTTGGTCGGCAGAGATCAGAGAAGGAAAGTCTGTGTATGTGCTCATTGTGACGAATCATATTACAAAAATGGCTTATGCATTTTCATGCCAGAATCAGTCGGCCAAACAAGTTGCTAGAAGGCTTTGGAATGATTTCTTTCTAGTCCATGGATTCCCCAAAGGAATTCATTCATTTATCAGGGGGCTAATTTTGAGAGCAAACTAATCAAGTAATCAAGCTAATCATAAACCATGGCAGGTGTAGACAAATCACATACACCTCCATACCACTCTATGGGTGGCACTGCACCTGCACAGGTTCAACAGGACTCTTGGAAGCATGATCAGGACATTGCCTCCTAAAGCAAAATCAAAATGGCCACAGATGCTACAGCAACTTACCTTATGTTACAATTGCACAGAACATGAGACAGCGGGTTTTGCGCCATTCTTTCTCATGTTTGGCAGAGTTTCTTGTCTCCCAAATTATATCCTGTTTCAAAATTTGCTTCTTAATGAGGATGTGGTGGATTACAAAGATTTTATGTCCAAGCTGAGGAAAGACTTGTGGGAAGCAGCTCAATGCACACTCTGAAAGAACAGGAACAAAGGAACAAAATGACAGACTCTATAACAGAAAGGTGAAGGGCTGTACACTGATTGTTGGAGATAGAGTACTGGTTGCGAACAGAGGTGAAGAAGTCAGAAGAAAAGTTGCTGACAAATGGGAGTCATCCCCATATGAAGTAATGGCTGTGTATCCTAAAATCGACTCAGACTCACATAAATCGACTCAGACAAAGAGAGGGTAGTTTATAGAAATCTTTTGTTACCTGTGAACTTCCTACCAGTTGATGACTCTCAGGAACAGGATGGAAAGGATGATGATATGAATGATGAAATTGAAATCTTCAAGAGTACACGGTTGATCATGATGACATAACTGCAATCTGGATATTAAGTAATCCGGATGGTTTTGATGAGGAGGATGGACATACAAACTGTACAGACTTACCTGGTGTGTCAGAGATACTGGACTCTGCAAGCACTGATGCTGGGAATCTGCAGGAAAGAAGTGACGTCAAAGTGATAAGTGATGTTGAAAGAAGTGATGTAAATGTGACAAGTGATGTTGATTTGCCTTAAGTAGGTCAAGACTAACTCGACTCAAAGAGAACAAGTCACAGATGAGGTCACAAAGGAGCCTGTGGTCTGCACACAGCCAAGGCATGTTGGCTGCAGTAACTTGAACAAGGTTTGGCAGGGTCATTAAGGCTTCTAAAAGACTGATTTATGAAATGAACAAACAACACATAGACGTTCAAACACTACAGTGAGTTCTTTCATTCATTTAGTTAAAAGCATTTTCACATAAAAAAGTTACATTTGATTCCATGCTTCAATTGAGAACACAAAGGAAATGGATTGATACAGAGATTATAAATCAAATATTGAGTTAATACATAATGGAATTTTTTAGGTGTAACAGGCATCACTTTTGTGTACTATGAGATTGGGGTTAGGCACATAGGTAATTAGGTAATTATTTCTTTATCATATAGTGTTTACAAATTTACTCTGCTTATTCAGTTGTAAATTTTCTGTATTTATAAGTAAATATTTTGTGCTAAATGTGTTTTGTACAGCACTTAATTCATGGTTTTACTAAGAAATTTCATGATATTTTATTAACTTCTCATGCAAACAAATTAATAACATAAAATGGATGATGTAAGCTGTGTAATTTATGTTTCATATTATCCTTTACTTTATATTTAGTCTTTCTATTCATGTTATTCCTGCTCGTTTTAAAATGTCTTATACAATCACAAAACAATAAGTTTAATAAGAAACGAAGGAAAAGACAACATTGAAATGTTTAGAAAAAATGTCTGTTTAATTGTCATGGAGAAAATGACATATTTCAGATTCCTGTTTTATTTTTGTCTGTTTTGTGTATAACACCATACTGTTTACTGTTATATTAAGTGCAGCAGAGCTATTGAGAACTGCTGTGGGTGGAACTACAATGTGACTGAATTTTCCATTTGTCTCCTACTGCTTTGTGTGCAGGCATTAATTAAATTGTAACATCATCAATGTCCAGAGTCTGAGTGCTGATGAAGGGTGGGACAAACCAGGTCAGGTAAAGACAGAAAGGTCACATATACAAGTTTTTTAAGATCAGACAAAAATATGTATCAAGATGTATCGGCCCAAAAAGTATGTCGTCCCAGCGGAAAAATGCCCGATCTGCTAGATGGCCAGTCGGCCCCTTGTTCATGAGAAACCTGGAATGTAGCAATTTGGTTCATTTGGAAACATAACTGTGATATTATGAGGTGACATGTAAGTGTCAGAATGAATGACTAAAGTGTGCCAAAGGACACTGAGGCGTGCAGCGGTAGAGAAAGTTCGTCAATGCTCCTCTGAAGAGGAAGAAAGTTTTATTTAATTATGTTGGTGTGAGCAATAATTACTTTAAAAATTCCAATGGAAACTGTCCAGCCATGCCCTAGCAGCCATTTAGAGCACCCTAGCAACCAACATGAATTAGCTATATCTCAGCACCAGAACATCATAGAGACATGGGAATTGGCTCTTCTGATTCTGTCTGTCTATTGATTTTACCCTGTTAACTATCTAGCTACACACTAGCAACCATTTACTGTACCCTAGAAACCATGTAATAAAATGAATAAGCCATATCTCAGCATTAGAATATTGCAGAGACATGTGGGTGGGCTTATTTGACTCGGGCTATCAGTGGGTGTGAAAAGCGGGGCATGGTTTTGACGTCGCCACCGGCGGAAGGTAAGGTCTGGAGACAAAATAGTTAATGGAAACACCACCCTCGTATTTACTCCTAATAGCTGTTCTCGTTTTCAGTCAAAGATAACCTTTTTGTTTACGGCCGTATTGGAATGCTGAAAAGCCCACACGCTTGTTTATGTTGATGTTTGATTTCTTTTGTAATGAATGATTTTTTACCAGGGAGACACAGAAAGTGTCACAGTGGGCTTTAGGTATTGCCCTGGCAACTTCCTGACCACACCCTAGTAACCATTTTTATCACCCTAGCAACCTCCTAACATCATGAATAAGCCATATTTTAGTTTATCTATATCTGGCATCATGCTAAGTTGTGCTAAGTCATGCTAGCATCATCAAACTATTCTTAAACTTTTAAACTTCATAAACTACTAAAATCTTAAAACTCTTTATACTATTTTTAACTTTTAGACTAGGCTTTCTCAAGTCAAGATAAAGTTTGTTTACACATCTAGTTATTATTTTTTCTGAGACTGAAAATTCTGACTGTATCTCCTCCTAGAGCTTTCAAGCTACAGCCACCAAACTTTCCACAGATCTTCAGGGTGTTCTCACTCAGGTTGCTATATCTTTTCTAAGGGATCAGAATTACGATATTCCTATATGGGAATTCCAAAATCACCAAAATTTCACATAAACTAACATTGGCTCAAAGTTTGTGATGACATAGCTCTGCATCAGAATGTAGAGACTTGGGGGTGGGCACATATCTCTCACCTTAGCAAGTGAGTGACAGAAATGGTGACATTTCAAATTCATAGCCACGCCCTGACAACCAGTTACATTATCCTAGCCACCATGTAATGAAATCAGTAAGCCATATGTTAAATGCTAGAATCATGCTAATTGTTGCTAGCGTCATGCTAAATGATGCTAAAACATGTTAGCATCATGCTAATTGTTGCTAGCATTATGTTCATTCATGTTAAACCGTGCTAACATCATCCTAATTGTTGCTAACATCATGCTCATTCATGTTAAAACGTGCTATCATCATGCTAATTGTTGTTAGCATCATGCTTATTGATGCTAAAACTTATCATTGTTAAAAAATGCTAGCATCATGCTAAAATGTGTTAACCTTATTCTAATTGATGATTAAACTTAACATTTATTAATGTAACTATCTTAAACTTTTAAGCTTCATAAACTATTACAATGTTAAATATTAAAACTTTTTATACTATTTTTAATTTTTTGACTCCTGAAAGTTTGTTCACAAACTTTACTCCTCTAGCTGGAATTTAATGCTGCCTGTTGTCATGGCACCCACATTGTTTATTTTCCTATAAGGTAAATCTCAGGCAAAAGGAAATGAGCTTTCTGGTGGAGCAGTCCACAGTACAGCAGCCACATTGATTTGGGGAAATAAATGTGTTTGGCCTCTCAATACAATAAATCCGAGCAGCACATGCTGAAGTGGCTATAGATACTCACATAAGCAAATAAATGAAAAGAGGAAATAGATGTGGCCTCCTACGTCACATAAGGGCTTCTATAGCCTCCTATAGGCAGGGTAGGTTTTGTTTTTTTAAAAACATGTTTTTTTTGGTTGGAAGTCTCTTCACATCCTGATTACAAAGGACAAACATTTAATGACCTGCACCTTCCACAGAAGTGTGGAAGTCCTTTGTAATGACAGGATTGCTCGTCAGACTATGCATTTGCATACCTCTGCACACCCTCCTCGTGCAGACAATCTTGTGTCATCAGCGTGTTCATATGTTGGAGGAGGGATGGCTTTGGAGAGCACTCTGAAAGGTGGGTGGAATCTTATGCTTTCGAAGATAGCTTGCTATTGCTAGCCTTTCTGAAATTGCCTACCCTTCCTTTAACCTTTTAATTTTATTATAATACAACAGATTGAGTCCACATATGTTAATAACTAATGTTGATTGTGGTATGTAAGGGCCCACGTTGAACGCATCATTTACACAGTTCTGAAGATTTGTTTGTTTTTTAACATATTTCTTTTGAGTGTAGTACTGTCAGCTTTATTTACGACATTTTGCCATGCCATGCTATATGGCATATTACATATATATAAACATTACATATATACATTACATATATATACAATAAATGTAAAGTTTACAATGATATGGTGAAGGTCAAGTAGACATGAACATTAATTCTGATAATCCTTGAAATGGCCTACCACAATGACATTTACACTTACCATAAGTATCTGGCAGATGCTTTAACGCAAAGCAATCTTCACTAAGTGTGGACATAGGGAATTACTATACTTGCTATTACTGTAACAGTGAAATGCTTTGCTAGTTAGAGTAGAACTATAGAAGAAACAAGTAGCCTCAGTAGGTTGACTTTATTATCCTATTAGAGATACATAAAGGATAGTTATGTAAATAAAGCTTAAATAATTTTACAATGTGAATACATAAATATAGCAGCATCCTACCAAAATATTAGATTATAACATGTTTTTTATGATGTGTACTAAAATGCCAAAACAGCAATAAAAAACCCCGCTAATGCTGCTTTAATCCTTCTTAAACCATCCAGCAAGACCAGGTAATGAACAATTTCATGTTTGTTCAGACCTGCAACAATTTAATCCCAAATCATGGTTGCTTTATCAGTTTGGCAACTTCTAAAAGCGAATCACTCTCACTGTTTGGCTAATTGCGAATCTTGCGCACCGAACATGGAAGTTTATTCATGAGACTGGTGATATTCTATGAATATTTAAAGGAACTTACAAAAAGATTAGCTGTCAGTTACTCTGAAATAAAATAAACATAATTGGCTGCAGATAGGACAGTATATAGCTAAGAAAGTATGCATTTCTATCCCCCTCATCTCAGCTTAGCTCTCTACTTATGAGGAGTTATGAGACCGACGGATCTCTGGCAGGCAGGGAATAAAACACCAATGCCTCTGTGTGTGTGTACTTATATGTGGTTTACAAGGACAAATATGTGTATAATGACGTGTATAACCATGTACAAAGACACTTCCTGTGTCCTCATAAACCTTAAAAATGGCTTTAAAAACATAAAAGGCCAAGGGTTTTCTGTGAAGGTTCGATTTAGCTGTGGGGTTGGGGAAAGTGGATAGAAAGTTTGCTTAGCTCAACATAAAAATCATTACACTTATGGAGAGTCACTGTACATGCAGCCTTTGAGATTTTTCCCTGTCTGTGAACCATATATGCAGCCCAAGATAAAAATACAAAGTTTAATTACACTTCGTATGGTTGTTAACATGATGATTTTAAAAACAAAAAAAAACATTTTAGGTAGGTTAAAACATGTGACAGTGTGTACAATCAGTGCAGAATCTTGCCTTAGAATTTAGGCAAACTGATTAACAGAGATAAAGTGTTGAGAATGTTTCAGGATATTTGAGAGAGATTATCTAAGACAATGGTATGGAAAAGGTAAGATAATGAGTTTATTCAAAGGGACACAGGCAGTGTGAATGTGTGAATATGAATATGTCAAATGTGTGAATATGAATGACTCATTAAGTACCTCACTCCTAAATTAACGTTTTAATGAATGTAGCAAATGCCATGCGGAACTTAGATTTGACGGCAGCACAGGTAAATTAAAAGTTAAATGTGCAAGTTCTGCACTATTGAACAGGTCTTCGAACACTCCCCATTTCCCATTAGACAGTCAAACAGAAAGTCCTGCTCAAATCTCACAGTATTGGTTGGGCCTGTCTTACTTTTGTAAAGCTACTAAGTGTGCTTAACCAAACGTAAGTGTTAGGTGTATCACAATTTACAAACTTATGTAGTATTATATGCCATTTCATATTATAAATACTGTGAGTAGTGTGTTCACACTGAAAATACCCGGATGATGCAGTTATTAAACAAAAAGTGTGGAATGTTGAACACTTTTTGCACTTAAGCTGGAGCTTTTTCTCCATATCAGAAAAGGTAGAACTAAACTTTAACACCAGCAGGCACATGTCAGGTGCTTTTGATTTATTTCCTTTAACTGGAAACAAGTGAATTTTTCCATGTAGCAAAAATGTTACATGTTCCATCTTGGAAGATGCTACCCTTGTTAAATTCATGCACTATATGCATAATACATCACTGGGAACGCAACTAACATTTTAACAGTGATACAATGTGGATATACAAATTTTCAACATTATTCTCTGAGATTTGTGAAAGTATTTTAATACAAAACAGGTTTTTTGCCATGGCAAGTTATACACTTTAACTTTGAGTAATCCAACATGTCAACAGCAAAGAGTATCAAGCTGTAAGGTAAACAATGAAATTGTGAGTTCAAAACTCCTTTAAAAAGTTCATGCCATTGGTGTCCAAGAGCCCATTTATCTTTAATGTCTAAGAAGCACCTGACAGTGTGAACAGAAAGAGGGAGCTCAGATTTGCTGGGCTGAGCAGCAGTTAAGCGAAGGGAGTATGTTGCTGCTGAATATGAGGGGAATTCTGAAAGATTGATGAGAAGAGGAAGATGATGGTTGGGTTAGCAGTCTGAAAAATTGGACTAATCCATCCGAGCTTCCTCATCGGATTAGATCAGTGGCATCTCCTCCACAACTTCCCATCAAAGCATGCTGTTCTTCTAAAATAGCTTGGTCTCTGGGGGTTTGGGTACGTAAAACACTCCTCAGTGCCACAGTTTGGAGCTTTCACCTTCCCTTCATTCTCTAATACTGCAAACAGCTTTGTGATTCTTCTCTCTGTTTTCCTCTCTCTCTCTCTCTGTGTTGTTTTTTCTGTAACTCATATCTACAGATACACACACAAACAACTTTCCCTCTTTTTTGCCTGTTTTGCCATTTATCTTTATCACAGGGGTAACTCTAGGCCCAGAGTGCCCCCTGCTGGTGAGTAATAGTACTACATCCATCCCACTCCACTCTGAGGGAAACCAACCATGAAATCACTCTGGCATCAGCCTCGCCAACCTCTGCCAACGGCTCTCTTTCTGAGCACCATCTGCAACCTTTAAGGGATGAGAACTGGACAGCTGGTCCAGCAGACTTCTATACCAATAAACAGAGCCTCAAATCTGAGGCACATGACCTGATAGGGCCTCAAATCTTCATGCTCTGCATGCTTGGACATGACCTTTAGTGCTGCATATTTCATATCTGCATTCCAAAATATAACCCTAACAAAAATCTGAAACTGTGTGCACAAGAATAACCATATTTAAACAAAGGGGTTATGGCTTGGCTTATAAACTGCTGATGGATGCTATACAGGGTGGGTGAGAAGTAAATAAAAATAAATAGTAATAAATTAGTATAAAATTTATATAATAAAATAAAATTGTACTTTATTACATAGGAAAATAAAAAACATATCTTTACATTTTAACATAAGCACCGGTGGCGTCAACCAGTTTCCTCTGGAAACGGCCAGGGATGGAATGCACACTTTTCTGAAGGATGTCGTTTGGGATATTGCTGAGAACCTCTTGTGGCTGATGCCTGTGCTACCGATGCGGGAAATATGAAATCCTATTAACTATCATCTGTTTAGACACTGTTTTCATGACTGCAGTAATACTACAAGTTCAATAGCCAGTTTTTAATGCATAGTTACTTTTCACTCACCCTGTATATTATAATTACTTTTATGTCATCAGAACGCACACTGATAAACATTCTGTGTATCTGTGTATTCTGACACATTTCTGCAATATTTTAATTTTTGTATTATATATTTTGACTCCTAAATAATGCCCTTACGTTGGCTGATCAGTTACATGGCATTTATGTTTCTGGAACTGACTAACTGTGAAGCAAAGATGGAAAATGAAGAATTCAGTTTTATTACAATCACATTCCTGCAAGCACAGGAATGAAGAAACAGTTGGAATGTAGAAAATGTTGGAAAAATATTTTTTTAGTCAAAATTGTACTAGCTGGAAATAATAAATTCTAAATTCTGAATGGGCAGGAATGGATTTAAATGACTCAGTTTTAAATTGTCTTTCCAGCGCCAATTCTTCTGGTAATTCCCTCCTCTGCCCCATTTCCCACTTTATTGCTCCTATTCTTTCTCTGTGCAATTCTATTATGAGAGTTAAATTCAGAGCTTGAGTCAAGACTTGGGTTCAAGCCTTTTTTAAGAACAGCAAGCTACGTTTGTTTACCAATAACTATTAAGACTGAATGTGCAGGCTGTTACGGAGGAGGCTCCGCCTCCTGCTGGTCGTCAGCATGAACCTTCGCCGGAATATTAATACTTTCCGGACTACATTTCCCATGACCCTGTACATGTCTCTGATTACTTCCTGTTGGGCACCTGAATGCAATCAGCGAAACTATAAAGCTCAGAACGACTCATGTCGATGTCTTGTTTTGCCATGTGCAACAGCTCAGAGCGTTATATTGGATTGCCTTACCGGTGCCGACTGGATTACTTATTGTTTTTTACTTTTTGTCGCCTGACTTTTGACTTTGCTTTGGACCGTGTTTTTGTATGTTTGCCGCCTGCTTCGACCTCTGCCTGTTTCATCGGGTTTTTTTTTGTCTCGCCCTCATTGCTCTGCTCGCCCCCGTTTGACACTTGCTTGCTTGTTGTTTACTCTTTAAACGCTGCGAATGGATCCCTCTGTCTCCGCCCCATCGTTACACAGGCGAACTCGTGAATTTCGAACCAGTTAAATAAAAGTTGGATGCCTTGGACGTTTTAGATTTATTGAAAAAGTACTCTGCCTAAACTTTTGAGAGAAATTAAATTTGCAAAATTTTCATGGGGATACAGTGATTTGTAGTTTTTTTTTGGTATGAAACGGTAAACAAACCTGTAAAAATTACTTGCATGTAAATACATTTTTGTATCTAATGTCGCCCATCAAAATGTAGTTAAAATTCCCTTTTAAAAGTTGCAGTCAATGCTGCACTTTAACACTAATGAGAACATTCTTCGTTTGAACGGAAGCGACGTGGACAGGCTTAAATTGAGAAGTTGAAATTTGGAAACTGGTTTCCCCGTAAAATGGGGGCGGCCCTTGCAGCATCCGACGGTAGCTTTGATGGAGATGCTCACGGCATTGGCCCGCGCCTGCATTTGAAGCACCTGCAATCTATTCAAGCAGGGAGGGCTCGGCCAGTGCTTAAAAAAGTGAAGGACGAGGCTGCAGTAACAAGAAGCTATGATGAGTTTTTTTTTTCTTTGACCAACAAAAACTGTTATTGGTGAGACAAAAATAGAGCGGGGATAATTTAGATAAACGGGTTAAAGGTTGATGAAGGTGGAGGAGTGCAGGTGACGGGTATTATGTAATTGGCTGATTAACGCTAGATGAGCTTTTCGGATATGGAAGTAGCTGGATCTGACGTACGTTTTGAAGGCTTCAGATAACCAGTGCCCTAATGCCTGGATTTTATGTGCCACACCTGCCACTGTCACTCTGTTGGCTTGCTTACTGGGAGTCTGTTGACATTAGCTTAGAACATTATCTTAGAATAGTATTTTGCACATTTTTTTTATTTTAATAATTTTCCTTGTCACTTTTCTTTACCAATATCACTGCTTTATTTTGCTTTTAAAAAATCTTTAATTTCTATTTTAATTTAATAAAATAACTGCTATTTCATTTGTACAGCTGCTTTGTAACAATGTGAAAAGCACTATATAAATAAACTTTAATTGAACATCCCAAGGTCGTGTCTGAAACCTGTCCAGTGCAAACCATGCACGTTACAATGTCCCCGCCGCAGGTGATTTAAGTTCTTGGTGTCTTTGACACATGCGTCACAACCAGTTGAACAAAGAATGTTCTTAGCATTATGTCGTAGCATCTCATTCCACTTTTTATGGAACAGGGTTACGGTCAAGTAACCCAAAACAGTATCTACAATAGTGAAAATCGGTTAAGATATTCCATTATTTTTCAACCAACTGTCACAGACACAAACTCAATAAATCTGTGGATTCAAAAGTTTACTACTGGTCACTGTCACCTCTCATTTACTGTGTCTGTTTTAAGCTCACATTGTTCATTGTGAAGGTTTCTCTGGTTTGCAAGAGAAAGAAAAGTGCTCTTGTGCGTATTCACGGCGTCTACTGTACTTATTCCAGATAACTGGCTTGTTTGTTAGTCTGTGTACTTAAATATGATGATTGTTATAAATTATTTATCAGAATACGAAAATACCGGTTTGTATAATTTCTTTTTATCCACAATTTGTGATAAAGATACAAAATTTATTTAAGGACTTTAAGGTTGTAGCTTACAGTCTTTAATTTAATTGAAATTTAAATTGTGACTTTAGAAACAGTTTACCCCAAAAAACATTTTTCTCACCCTGATGTCATTTTAAACCCTTATGAGTTTCTTTTGGGGAGCACAAAATATTTAGCAGAAAGTGGACCATCTGATTATTTATACTATAAAGCTGTAAAAAGGAAGGCATTATTAAAGTCACTCGTATGACATCCATGCACTGTTTTCTTAATTTAACATGTTTTCTGAAAATATTAACTATATTTTAGACTGCACATCAATATTGGTTGAAGATCAGAAATGTTTATTATATGTGTATGTTTGCGCTTTTTATCTTGCCAAGGTTTCTTTAGGTTTCACTTCAAAGAACCTGGATTATGTCCATGAGTCTGTCTATCTATATTTGACTTCGTGGAATATAAACATGGGTTTGGAACAACATGAAGGTCATGTCAGCTAGTTTTAACTATAAAGTAACTTTACACACATATACAGTACACACACTGGCACACATATAGACATGGAGAGCTCTCTCAGTTCCTGTAGTGACCAGGTCATCAGTACTTTTGATGATTTTTCAGCTCTGAGTAAATAGACTCACATATGCACTGCCTGTGAGAGGAGGTGGGTGGATATTACATTATTATGCGTGTTTACTGCTAACTCTGCCCTTAACAGCAGGCACAGAAAAGGTTAAATTAAGCTTTGCCCTGTTCGTATTTGCTACCACACATTTTAATTTTCATTGATTTGTGCTTTGGGTCAAAGAAAGCTGCATTTGAATTCATGTATTCATTTATTTAGTGTGTGTGGTGCCCACCGAGTGTGAGGATTTAACTGGGTCAGAGCACACCAGACCCCACAATGATCCCAAAATCGTTTTTCATTTACACTGAAAATCAAAGCAGCACAGCTGCTGAAGTTCAAGTTCACACTAGCTTGTAAAAATCATGGGCTATTTCCTGCAATAGCACACTCACCCAGCACTTTTAAGGACTTGTGATTTTGTGTATGGGAAAAAATATGGGCTTCATAGCGTGCATCAATTATATATGGAGACCCAGCGATCACAGGAATATATATTATGATGTATATTCTGCCTTTTCACCTTTGGTAGAAAAGAACATATTTGCAATATGATGGAATAAAAATTATGATATGTGCCTTGTATTGATTTCATGGTTGACAGAGCACCACCTTTAACCAGAGAGAAGCTTGTGGTTTCTGGGTGCAAATGTTCAAAGCAATAATAGAGCAATTCTCCTTTTTAATTGGACTTTGTTAGACTAGCATGTTAATATTGCAGGTGTAATGCCCCTTTTCATGTAATCTGTGATTGAAACTGTAATTGTGCATTGTCACACAGACTGGCAGGTGAGAAGCCCAGCTTGCAAAGTTTCTTTAGTATTAATGAGTTTGTGTTCTGAAATATTTCATGCATGTTTAACAGAAATAGTTTATATAAATACTTTATTTAAATACTTATTTATTTAAATACGTAGCGCTTTTTACAATGTTACATTGCTTCAAAGCAGCTTTACATAGAGAAACAAAGAATAATAATAAAAACACAGAACAAATCTCGGACATTTTAATGGTATTTTTGCAAATAATATATGTGGGATGTAAAAGACTAATTAGGTATACTAGGTTTATAGTATGTTTACGAATAAAGGGTTGACTGAATCGATAAAACCACAAAATTGTTGAGCAAGATATGCGTTCCAGCTTAAATAGGGATGGCATATAATAGACAACATCTTATAGGACAGGGGTATAAGGGATTTGCAATAGTACCATGAGCTACATAACATGCAAAAGTAGCATACATACATACATAATATATACAATAAAATATTAGACGTTTACAATTTACAAAGTGTTGGGTTATCTGAAATCATTCTATGTTGCTGTATCATTACTTGAGCTGGCATGATCTGTAGCTGTCCCAGGATAGGTGTCCCAAGGTTGAAACCGGAGACAAATAGAGAATAATTAGTGTTGCTGCCGCTCAAAACAATAGGACAAGATAATCTTCGGTGCTTTTCCTGATGTAATTGAAATACAAGGTTATGAGATGCATAATGTGAATGCTTGGCTAAAGATATGTGTTTTTAAGGCTGTTCCATAGTTTAGGGGGCCAAATGCGAAAATGCTCAAACTACTTTGGTGGACTTTGTGACTGCAGGTATTACCAAAACTCCAGAGTTTTGTAATCTTAAAGAGCACGTTGACTTGTAGCGTGATGGAAGATTAATTAAATATACAGAAGCTAACCCGTTTAAGGCCTTGTAAGTAAGTATCAATATCTTGTAAATTGTAATTGTACTCTTGTAATTGTCTTGTAATACGGAACCTTACAGGTAGCCAGTGTTGAGGTGGTAAAATCATGGTTATATGATTATATTTTTTGGATCTGGTAAGAACTCTAACTGCTGTATTTAGAACTGTAGCTTGTTTATTGAAGATGATGAACAAGGTCATAAATGCATAAACTCACTTTTCTGCTTCAGAAACTAATAATATGTTCCGCAGCTTAGTGATGTTTCTAAGGTGGAGAAAAGGCTATTTTTGTGATGTGATTTTTAAAGGACAAATTGCTGTGGTGATCCTTCCAGTTTACAACTGTATCCTAGAAGGTTCTTTTCACAAATTTCTGGTCCAATATGTATATGTATATCTGTTTCTTATTTAAGAAAAGAAAATGACTGGCCATCCAATACTTTATATCTTTGTCAATTTGGACTAGTTTGAAATATGATTTTGTCTTGATAAGATATATAATTCTCATCAGCAATTATCTAGTAGGGCAGTGCAACATTGGTCTGATGCTAGAAGTAATCATTTGTTATATTGACACATCCTGATTGACTTTTTTATAAATATAAATAGACCAATAGAAAATAAAATAGAAATAGAAATTGGCGAGTGGAATATGCATGCCAGTTTCCACCCCAGATATCCTGGTATAAAAGGGAGATGGTGTTGTAACATGCACTCAGGAGACAGTGAATGCGGATCCCTATGCAGTTTATTTACAAAAGACAAACAATACAAACAGGCAACAGAGTTTGGAAGGTCCCTTCCTCAAAAGATTTATCAACGGGGCAGACACTAAACTGAAGTTACAAATAAATCACTGATAGAAATTAGTAAAACTCAGGAAACATTGATGCTCTTTAACTGCAGATGGACGTGGCCAATTTAGGACGGCCTGGACCTTGCTGTTGTCCATGACTACTCCCCCCCTACTGATTACATAGCCCAGGAAGGAAATATAGGTTTGGTGGAACTCACACTTCTTCAACTTGGCATATAGTTGGTTCTTGATTAGGCATTTTAAGACAGTTGGGACATGACTGATGTGTTCGAGCAGGGAATCAGAGTAGATCAGGATATCATCTATGTACACTACTACACAGCGGTTGAGCAAATCTCTGAAGACATCATTAACAAATGCTTGGAAAACTGACAGACTGCTGGCTAGGTTCGATAGGCATCACCTGGTATTCGTAGTGTCCTGAGCTGGTTGAGAAGGCGGTCTTCCATTCTTCTCCCTCCTTAATCCGAATCAGATTGTTAGCACTGCGTAGGTCGAGTTTAGTGAAGAATTTGGAAGATCTGAGCTGTTTGAGGGCTGCAGGAACGAGAGGTAGAGGATAGCGGAAATTTCACTGTTACATTATTGAGTCCCTGGTAATCTATGCATGGCTGTAGCCCTTCGTCTTTTTTGCCCATGAAGAAGAAGCCTACAGAAGCCGGAGAGGTGGAGGGACGAATAAAACCCTTGGCTAGTTCTTCCTGGATGTAGGTTTGGATTCTGGTTCAGAGAGAGGAAAAATTCGACCCTTGGGTGGTACCTGGCAGGAGGCCAACGGCACAGTCAGAGGCTCGGTGAGGAGATAATTGGCAGGCCTTGGTCTTACTGAAGCCTTCCTGTAAATCAGTGTACTCGGGAGGGAGATCAGTAGTGTCACAGTGGTCAAGCTTGGTGGAGATGGTTCGTATTAAAAGTGGAACTGAAGGGTGTAAACACTGGGAGAAACAAGTGGCACTCCAGAAGATTATTTCCCCATCTTGCCAGGATATTGATGTTTTTGAAACCAGGGCAGTCCCAAAACAATAGGGTTGTGAGGGGAGCGAATGGTACATGTTGCATTGCTTCAAAGCAGCTGCACATATAAAATAATAATAATAATAAAACACAGAACAAAAGTCAGACATGTTAATGGTATTATAGCAAATAATATGTGTGAGATGTATAAGATTAATTAGGCATACCAGGTTTATAGTAGGTTTATGAATAAAGGGTTGACTGAACTAATGAAACCACAAAATCATTAAGCAAAATATGCAATCCAGCTTACATGTACATGACATAAAAGATAATATCTTATGGGACAGGGGAATAAGGGATTTGCAACAGTACCATGAACTACACACAACATGCAAAAGTATACAATAAAAATATCAGAAGTTTATAATTTACAAAACCCTAAGCAAAGTTAGATGTCAGCAGTCTCACAGCAAGCAAGCCAACAGGGTGACAGTGGCAAGGCACCAAAATGTGATGTATAGATGGAGAAAAACACCTTGGGAGAAATCAGGCTTAACCAGGAGGGCCAGTTCTTCTCTGGCACGTTAAAGCTGTGATTTGTAACTGTTTTGGATATGAACATATGAGTTGATTATAATGATTTACAGTTATTTATTGATGAAAAACGTATGGTTCCATTTATATTTGATAATATGATGGGCACTGAGAAATCATGCCAACAGAAACGGTGAAGCATAATGTTACTAATTGCAGCTATAACATCACACCGCTGTGACTAAGCAGGGAACAAAATATAGAAACTAACTAGGCTAAACGTAGGCATGTATACAATGGTAAGTTTAGTAAGGAAGTCTATCTAATCCTCATGATCTGTCTCAGGGGTCGTTCCATCCAGTCCCTCACCATTTGGTCTCAGAGTTCAGATCCAGATTAAAGAGGTGGATCTTTAATCTAGATTTAAACTCAATCTGCCTGTATCTGACACTATCTGTCCCTATACTAAGCACCACATTCTGAACTGCATTACAGACTCAAGTGGTGCAGTTGCCGGCAAGCATATCGTTCTTATCAAGTAAATCGTCACATAGTCCATACCCTTCCTGCGCCCTAATAAGGTATGATGCTAACAATTTCGAAGGGACAGAATAAGGATATAAGGCTTCTAGAAAGTCTTTGCAGAATGAATCTGCTGGTCAAATGAGTTGGGACAGTGAACTTCTCCTTGAAAGGAAAGGACACTGTGGAGACTACAACCTACCTTGGGGGAGGTTATATGTGAATATAGATGTACTTCAGGGGAAGTACCACACCAAATTACACCTACAAGTAGGGGACTACTGGTGGGAGACCCAGCCCAGATTATGGACTATGATAGACTGTTCTGTCTAGGGAAGGACACATGTTTTACCGAAAGGGAAACCATACTGTAGAAAGATACAGATTTGGTAATATGGGATTATCAAAAGGAAATCACTATATATGACAATCTGTCATATGTAATCCCTCTGCTGGGCTCTAGTCCAAAATAAAACAAATGTCCAGGGTTCACCAACTTTATTTGAACAAGTTTCTTTGTTAGTTTTTATTTTTTTGTTTGGAAATTAATTTCTTTTTTTTCTTGTGAACTTCTGATGTACAATGGACATTTTGCTACAGTCCATGTTACAACTTTCAGTAATTTGTTACCAAAATAATAAAAACAATTTCTGTAGGGTTGAATATTAAATGCCATTTGTTACTGGGTCACAACCCAATCTCCTTGTTTAAAGGGACCCTTTGCATTCCTGCGTCCACAGATAAGGTGATAAAGAAGAAAGGCTATTGGCTGAGATGTTTGTGTTGTATGTAGGGGGTCTGCCTTTTGTCCAGTACAGTGGGGGTTAAACATGGTCTTTTGACTGCTCAGTTTGTTTGTCTTAGGTTGGTTTCAGTCACATGGTCATGGAAAGGATCAAAAGGGTATGTAAGATATGATCTGTCTCTTTTTCCTTGCTTTTCTTTTCTCTTTGTGTTTTTCCATGACCTCTGCTCTTGGATTCTGCTCTTATTTTATACTCTTCTCTATCTGAGCTCTAGGCCCAACTTCCAGGCCTCTCTTTTCTTACGTTTACATTTAGTCATTTAGCAGACGCTTTTATCCAAAGTGACTTACAAATGAGGACAAGGAAGCAATTTCAACTATAAGAGCAACAATAAGTGTTATAGAATAAGTGCTATAAAGAATAAGTGCTATAAACAGGTCTCAGGTATTCCAACACAGTGTAAGAAGCCAGATTTTTGTTTTTATATAATAAAAGTAGAAGTAGAGGTAGTGGCGGTGTGTTAGTTGATTAGTTAAGGAAGTGAAGACGAAATAGTTGAGTTTTTAGTCATTTCTTGAAAACAGCTAGTGACTCAGCCGTTCTGATAGAGTTATGTAATTCATTCCACCAACTGGGCAGAATGAAAGTAAGAGTCCGGGAAAGTGATTTCATCCCTCTTTGGGATGGAACCACAAGGCAATGTTTATTAGCTGAACGCAAGTTTCTGGAGGGCACATAAATGCGAAGAAGTGAGAGCATGTATGGAGGTGCGAATCCAGTAGTCACTTTGAATGCAAACATCAGTGCCTTGAATTTGATGCGAGCAGCTACTGGCAGCCAGTGCAACTGGATGAACAGCGGAGTGACGTGTGCTCTTTTAGGCTCGTTAAAGACCACTCTAGCTGCTGTGTTCTGTATTAAACTGCAGGGGTTTGATAGTACAAGCCGGAAGCCCTGCGAGGAGAGCATTGCAGTAGTCCAGTCTGGAGAGAACAAGAGCTTGAACGAGGAGTTGTGCTGCATGTTCCGATAGGAAGGGTCTGAACTTCCTGATGTTGTAGAGAGCGAATCTGCAGGAACGAGCGGTTTTAGAGATGTGGTCAGAGAAGCTCAGTTGATCGTCAATCATTACTTCAAGGCTTTTGACTGTCTTGGATGGAGTAATGGTTGCCTGGGTTGGCTGAAACTGCAAGCATTTCTGTTTTAGCAAGGTTGAGTTGAAGGTGATTGTCCTTTATCCAACACAATATGTTCGTCAGGCAGGCTGAGATGTGAGTCAGTTCCATGGGATTATGAGGGTGGAAAGAGAGGTAGAGCTGGGTGTCATCAGTATAGCAATGACTTTCTTGAAGCCAGATACTTAAATGTAGTGTGAAGAGATGTGTTAATTATATTTGTGCTGGTGTGACTGCTGGAGAAATAGCTTGAAAGAGATGAGATGGAATGGGATTGAGCGGGCAGGTGGTAGAATGGCTAGATAGCATGAGTTTGTCAGTTTGAGGTGTGGCGAATTGAGCGCTGATTGTTGCAGTTTTGCTGAGAAGGAAGACAGAAGAGATTGGTAAGACATGAGGTGTGCAGTTTTTTGTCTTAAGCCACATTCTCTCTGCACCCCTGAGTTTAGAGCGATGCTCATGTAAAACATCAGACAGCCAGGGTGCAGAAGGAGTGGCACAGGCTGGCCTTGATGATAGCGGACATACTCTGTCTAGACATGATGCTAAAGTGGGGCAGAGTGTGTTAGTAGCGCTATTAGTATCAAGTGAGGAGTGTTTGTTAGATTGATGGAGTGCAGATGAAACTATAGTGGATAGTCTAGTGGATGAGAGTGAGCATAGGTTTCTGTGAGGTGACCTGTGATGCAGTGTGTGGTGGTTTGGGAGCAATGTCTTGTGTAAATGAGGTCGAGCTGGTTACCGGATTTATGAGTAGCTGAAGTGGGCACTCTGTTGAGGTCAAAAGAGGCAAGAAGAGTGCGGAAGTCAGTAGCTTGAGCGTGGACATTGAAGTCACCAAGCAGCAGTAGAGGAGTGTCATCATCAGGGAAGGATGATAGAAGAACATCCAGCTCATCCAAGAAGTGAGTTAAGGGGCGGTAGATGACAACCACATGAATGTGAATGGGTTGGGTAATAGTAGCTGCATGAAATTCAAAGGAGATGATAGCAGCTATAGATGGTCTCTGAGTGATTTTCCAGTCCCTAGAAATCAGTAGCCCAAAACCCCCACCCCTCCCCATCTGACGATGAGTGTGGGATAACGTAAATTTGGCGGAGAGGGCTGCGTGTGTACCTTAGGTACTCATTAGGTTTTATCCAGGTCTTAATTAGAGCCGTGACGTTAAGGTTAGAACGAGTAGCTATGGATGTAATAAAACCTGCTTTGTTAACAGCAGACTGACAATTCCAGAGGCCCACAGAAAGAGTTAGTGATGTATCAGAAGACATGTACAGTACGAAGGTTATGAGAATTGCGACACCTGTAGAGAACATCATGTGATTTGCGAGTGTTAGTAACAACAGAAATAAGTAGACACATAATATAAGTGCTTATGTAAGAGGAACAAAAAGAAGAAAAATAGTACTCAAGTGCTTAAGTGCTTTGTCGGTCTTCACACAAGAAAGGCTGCCGCGACCACTGCCGTAGTGAACTGACTGCTTATATACTCCCCTAAAACTCGCATTGATTGAATTTAGCAGGACACGCCTCTATATTAACCACAACAAAAGGTACCGAAACTCACGCGGGGAGCGCGGCACCAAACGCGACTTTCACACAAGCTATTATGGTAAGAACAGATACACTTCCTACTACTGCGCTTCAAACAACTAAAGACAAGTCTAAATGTACTTACATGCTGCTGGTCTCGTTGCTAAAGTGCTTCTCCTGCCAACTAACAGTGTGCTCTGAATATAAACTTTACCTGCCGATTGGACACGCCTCTATATTAACCACAACAAAAGGTACCGAAACTCATGCAGTGAAAGCGCATCTTTCTTTCTCTGTTTCTATCCTTTGTAAGGTAATATTCTTCACATACACTGTTTAAAGTTAATTGCATATGTTATTTTACCAATTACATGCATCTTCAATGTAACCATTTCATTGTATAACTTCAGGTAGTAATGTTAACTAGATAGGTACATTTTCTTCAGAAAATGTGAGTGGTGCTTGCCGTGGCAAAAATCAGGAATATTTAAACGATGTTAACACAATTTAGCATGATATTAGCATGTTTTAGGATGAAATTAAATAAAGTTAACATTACTTAACATGATGTTAGCATGATTTAGCACGATGTTAACATGATGCTAGCATGACTTAGCACAGTGTTAGCATAACTTAGCATGATAAATATACTAAATTATGGCTTATTCATGAGGTTAGGAGGTTGCTAAGGTGATATAAATGGTTGCTAGGGTGTGGTCAGGAAGTTGCCAAGGCAATACCTAAAACCCATTGACAGACCCAACTACGTCTTTACAGTGTTTCAATGTTGAGATATGGCTTATTCATTTTATTATATGGTTGCTAGGGTGTAGCTTGACAGTTAACAGGGTAGAACCAATAAACCGGTATGTGTGTGAATTAAAGGAGCCAACTCCCATGTCCCTATGATGTTCTGGTGCTGAGATATAGCTAATTCATGTTGGTTGCTAGGCTGCTCCAAATGGTTGCTAGGGAATGGCTGGACAGTTTACATGGTAATAATTAAAGACTACTTTCCAGTCTGAGTCAAAAGAGGCCTCCCCTTTGTCTCTACGATGTTCTGATGCCTCTGACCTTTTTTAATGAAAGTCAATGGGGTGGTTGCTAAGGTACTGTAACTGGTTGCTAGGGCATGGCTATGAAGTTGAAATATTACCATTTGTTGCTGTTTACTAAGCCAAATGATATAAGCCCACCCCAAGCCTCTACGACATTCTGATGTGGAGCTCTAATGTCACAAAATTTAGCCCAATGTTAAGTCTATGGATTTTTTGTCTAATTTTCGCCCACTTTTTCGTACGCCCCAAAAACATCGTACACCAGATCGCTTATAAAAGTCATAGCACATCCCACACAATAAGCCGGTCAATTTGACACCTCATTTATGGGTCTACGACAAACTGTGTGGTACAAGTAGGGTGTAGAAATTTTGTCCAGAAAAAGATGATGATGATGTCGGATAATAATAGTTATTATTCGCATCGCAAGCACCACTAATAAATCCTCTCTACCAACTAGTTTTGATTCATTGTTAATAATTAAAAGCTACATATTGCAATACAATATAATCATTATAGCAATGCTCTCCCACATGTAGCTATCCTAACTGTACGTATTTCCATCGCTGGTATGTAGCACAAGGGTGAAAAAATGACAGAAAATACAGTTTTATACCATCTTGCTGTTAACAGTTTTCTAGTCATTTTGGCATTCCTACAGCTTGAACCACTGCAGTAAAACCACCCTTACATTTCCATGGACATTTCTGAAGTTTTTGCCATTTTTGCTGCCTGTTTAGCCAATGCACTGACCATCCTACAACAGTCCTTGAGAGTAGCTTGGTCTTTTCTGGGTGGCCCATCTCATGACCACTTCAAAGCCTTAGAAGAGTTTTTAGCAGTGGACTGGCATTAGACTAGAACACCTAGGTCACCAAGGTAACACCCTCGTTCAACTCTTTCAGTACTTTGGTTTAATGGACCTGCAAGATACCCATGCCATGGAGGCTATGTTCATCTATGTTCTATGTCTATCTGTATGTGTTTTTTTCATGTAAGTGACTTACAGGTAAGTCATTCTGTATATATTTTAGTGTTTTAGCATTTTGAGTTTGACTAATGAAACATGAAACGATCACACTTTAAACCACAATTGTGAAGTGATATTCATAAAAATAAGTATATTATTTTGGGATTTAAACTTTAGTCCACTTACATTCTTAAGTCAAAAAATGTTTTGTATATTGTATTGTGATAGTGGTATAAAACTTGATTCTGATAATTTTTTCCCTAGATCATGTGCTATCTGTTCTAAAGCAGTAAAGTAAACTAAGACTGTTGAAAAAGAATAACAAAACATTGGTGAATGGTCTATTTAAACAGAGAGCTAAAAGAATGCACATCAGATGCTCTGTCCTTCAGTAGGGAAAATTCACCTTGCTAATTCCAGCAATTTATTACAAAAAGATGACATTTAACTCAAGTTGAACTTTTTTATATAGTGGAATTTAATCATTAAACGTGAGCAGTAAAAACGTTGTTGAATTGTGTTTAGGTCTATAAGTTACTAGCATTGTGGCAGGAGGGACACAATGTCTCATTTCCTCAACAGAGGTTACATATGTAACTGAGACATTCCCTTTCTGTCACTCACTCAGTGTTGTGTCGATGTAGTGACACTAGGCCCCCTATACTATGCGCCACTCTACTGAGAGGAAGACACAGTTTATCAACACGAGTTTATCAACAAGGAAACCTAACTGTGGACTATATGTCATATGGGGTTACCCAGGTGTGGGGAATCCACATGTATGGAGCACCTAGCGCTGTTATATGGGCTTATTTTTTATAAGGGCCATGCACACAAGTACCAGGCCTAGTAGACAATTTCGCTAAGTTGTTCACCAGAAGTGCCAGAAAATGACCCTTTAAGATGTCCTCTAAGCTGGACAGCAAAATTGGCCCTCACAAAGGTGTTGGGTGTCCAGCCCGCGGCTCTACATGTGTCTGCAACTCCTGTAGTGGAGTGTGCCCCAATCCACAAGGGGCTCTGCTGTTCCTGTAATGGGTAGGCCATAGAAATGGCCAATCTTTGTTTGGAGACAGACTTTCCCTTTTGCTGACTGCTAAAGCAGACAAAAAGCTGGTCAGAGCATCTAATGTTCTCTGTGCATTCCATAAAAATGTGTAGTGCATGCACTGAACACAACATGGTCAGGGCTGGGCCTTTCACCCCAGCGGAGACCACTTTCAGGCTCACCACTTGGTCCCAGAAGGGAGCAGTTGGAACCTTTGCATGTAGCCAGGCACAGCCCGAACTAAAGGCAATCACTGGCCACAGAGAAGGCCTGCAGGTCCCTGACCCTCTTGATAGAGGTAAGAACCACTAGAAGGGCCATCTTTATCATCAGGGTGCTGAGACCAGCCTCTTCCAGGGGCTCGAATGGGAGTGTGGAGGGAGACAGATGTCTCTCCAGGCACTCTTGGAGAAAACATAACATAACACTGATCTGGTATCTCTGTGGGTCCTTCCCCCAGGAGGAGCACCAGTTCATGAAGAGAAGCCACTTCAAGGCACAGAGCTGCCTAGTAGAGGGAGCTCTATCCTGAGTAATAGTGTCAATCACAGCAAATGAAAAACCTGCTAAGTCCTTTGCATTGTGTCCAGAGGCCAGACGTGGAGTTTCAGAGTGTGCCCTATCCGAGAAGGTCCTTGCTCAGGAGAATGCGTGAGCGGGGAGCCACTGCTAGGAGCATGAGCTCCGGAACCAGGCCTGGTTGGCCCAGAATGGGGTCACCAAAAGGACCTGGTGCTGCTCCTCCGTGACATTGCACAGAACCTGTGCAAGGAGGTTCACTGGGGGAAATGTGTATTTGCTTAGATGTCGCGGCCAGTCATGTGCTACAGCATCTATGCTGAGGGGAGCCTTGGCAGAAGCAAACAGTTCCACCTGGGCTTCTCTGAACCTCTTCCAAATAATCTGGATTATGCGAGAGTGGAGTCTCCAGTGCTGGAGCAGTCTTATATGTATTAACCCAAATGGAACTACCACCACCGAGCATGCCATGTGCAGGCAAGCACTTACTGTGTCCTGTCCTCTGTGAGACAAATGGACATACTGACAGAGTCCAGTGCCATGCTGAGAAATAAGATGCTCTGCACCAGGGAAAGCTTTACTTTTCCCAGTTGACCTGAAGCCCCAACCGCTCTAGGTGCAGTAGCACTAGGTCCCTGTGTTCACACAACAAATCTTGCATGTGAGCTACAATGAGTCAGTCGTCGAGATGCAAACATCCTCTTCCCAAAGGGGAGCAAGGGCCTCCTCTGCAACCTTGGTAAAGTCCTTGTACTGGTACACTCCTTCATTGAAAGCAAACTGATGAAAAAGGATCAGACTGAGGAAGGATCAGACTGAGGAAGGATCGACACATGAATGTATGCGTCCTTCAGTTCTATGGACGTGAACCAATCCTGCTGGCAGATCAACAAAATGATGTGCTTCTGTATGTGCATCCTGAAGGGCAATTTGTGAAGTGTCTGATTCAGGGTACACAGGTCCAGGATTGGTCGCAGCCCGCCCACTTTCTTGGTCACGATAGAGTAGGGGCTGTAGAACCTCTGTTTATCTCGGCTGGATTTGCTGATGGACCTGCAAGATCGAAACCTTGCAAATGAGTCGTCGAGATGCAAACATCCTGTTCCCAAGAGGGAGCAATGGCCTCCTCTGTGACCTTGGTTTGCCGAACCATAGAACAGAATGAGAGACCGAAAAGTATCAAGAGACCAGGGTGGCTGGGCGGCTGGGCAGCTGGCCAGCAACAATTCCTGAATGTGGTCCTCGAGGGTGCTGTTACCCTGGCAGGCCAACTAGGGCAACTGCTGGATCCATATTTGATCAGTCACTCTGTTACAAAAGGCAGGCATAGAAAACAGGCAGAGGTAAAGATACAAATGCATTTTTTTTAATTAAAATCCACAAGAGCAATATTCAAAGAACTGGAAACTGGAACAAAGGAGAACTGGAACAACAGTAGAACTAACTTCAAACAAGCAATCATACATGCAACAACTAACCAAACCTAAGTGAAACACAAAGGCTATATATACACAGGGGAAGACAAGCTAACAGGTTAACAAGGGGGGTACACATGGGGGTAACCATGAAAACAAATAAGGGAACAGAACAGCAGGGTGAAAATAGTTCAAAAAGGACAGCGAGAACAGACAGGAACATAACAATAGTTTTCTCTTGGTGCCAAAGTCTGTTTTCCTAACTATCAACATATTCTGACAAAATAATTTTGGGCAAGCAGCACATATAGTATGTGTTAATTTAGCATGATAAAAAAGTGTGTTAAAATAAAAATCGTCACCTAAAAACACCACTATTTTGTGGTGGACCATTAGATTATTTAAGTTCACACCATTAAACTGAGGGCAGGGCTTTCCTGGAGGACACTGTTGTTCTGTACTTAGGACATCTCGATAAAAGGCCTTAACCATCCCCTGTCCAATACCATCCCAACAGTGATGGTGGTGACAGGATGCTGTGAGGTGTTTTTTAGAAGCAGGGGGGAGACTGGTCAGGGTTGAGGAAAAGCTGAATAGAGCAAGATACAGCAATATCTGGACCTCCAACATGACCCTAGGCACACAGCTAAGACAACTCTGTGAATATCCCAGAGTGACTCAGCCAGAGCCCTGACTTGAACATTTCTGTAGAGACTTGAAAATGGCTGCCCAGTGATGGTCTCCATTCAACCTGACTGAGCTTTGCAAAGAAAAACAGTAAAACATTCCCCAATCCAGGTGTGCAAAGCTTGTTGCATCATACTGAAGGATTACAGTTGCCTAGACGAAATCAACATCTGATGTGTTGCATTGTAACTGCGCCCCAGAATTCAACAGTTGGTCTGTAAAGGTGTGAACCATTGCATTGTGAACCAAATGACTATACAATCAAATGATCCACACCCAGGATGGATCATGCTTCCTGCAGTTGGTCTGTAAAGGTGTGAACCAAATGGCCTGCCTATTGTTAAGCCTCCAGTAGGAGGTCCCAATTGCATTTGTATTGTATGTTTGTGGGTCTTTTGTTCCCAGGTATAAAGTCTGGTTTGCATTGTGAACCAAATGGCACGATTGCATTGTGAACCAAATGGCCTGCCTATTGTTAAGCCTCCAGTAGGAGGTCCCAATTGCATTTGTATTGTATGTTTGTGGGTCTTTTGTTCCCAGGTATAAAGTCTGG
>JAZGTJ010005294.1:0-27976 GCA_036877575.1 Botia almorhae | reverse complement strand
CAAACAGTAATTATATAATATAAGTACAGTAATTGCACTCTGTCGAATGCTGATTTTAGATAAGTGATATGCACTCCACACACGGTATGATATCTGCTATCTCTCCTTTTTTCCTTACCTGACTCTCTCGTCCCCTTCCTCTCAGTCAGACAGCTGTGACAGGCCTGCTTCTCTCTGACTTATGTTACCAAGATGCCAAATGGGAGAATGGCAATTATGTCAAACTGCTCAGAAACATGTGTCTGTGTGCACCATCACCGACCCACCTTGCTACACCTGATCACTTTAAATAACCCTGAACACATGTATTCTCTGCCAGCGGCAGGGAGGGAAAGAGATAGAGCATCTATCTTGTGGCTTGTTTTCCCTCTTCTCCTTTTCTCTTCTTTTTTAATTGCGTTTTGTTTTTTCTTTCCCCTCCAGCTCTTCAGTCCACAGCCTTAGAATAAATAACCTGAAGGGTTTCCGTTTGTGAGAAGGTTTAAAGTTTGGTGAGACAAGACACTGATATCATATTATGTGTATGATTATATATTAGGACCAAATGTCCTATGACTTTTGGATTTTTTTTGTTTCCCATGAGGAAACAAGCTTATAAATCATGATCTATTTTTAAAAAATTTAATAGCAGAACGTTTTTTGGAATGTTTCCATTAAACATGAAAACCCAACGTGTGTTTGTGTGAGTGAGTGAGTGAGTAAGGGAGTGAGAGAGAAAGCGAGAGAGAGTGCACAAACAGTACTTATAGTCTTACAGTAAGAGACAGCAGCATCCAGTGCTGTAAATTTAAAAATAGCAACCTGCAGATATACAGTTATGTTCCAACCACAAAGTGGAATAGTGGACTAAATGAGATGTATAGTAGAATGTAGGAACATTCTATAGGAACGAAAGCAAGCAAGCAAGCAAGAGAGAAAGGAAATACTATGGAAAGTAGTTTTTCAGTGGTTTGTGGAGGCACCATATGTGGAGCCATGTGGAGGTCTTGTTTTGCAGAAAATAGTCTCCAGGCTGGTTTTACTGCAGATCCACAGGCTGACAGCACAGCCTGGCACTCAGCCAGTTAACACACAGGCTTGAGGATTTGCTCATTTCTGCTACTTATTGGTGGGAGGGTGACAGAATTGTTACAGAGGTTTAAACACCAGAACCACTTCTTAAGACAGAATAATTGCTACCATACAACAACACAGTAGAAGAAAAACAATCAGTGAAGTCTAGTGTGTGGTTTAAGCAACAAAGACTGAATAAAGACCATATTTCATTAACAAAGATAAAGAGAGTTAGTTCTCTTTTAAAATCTCACACGGCTGCAGTTCAAGACAGTAATCTGTTGCTCTCTGTGTAAAATACTTTTTAAACTGAATATTTCAAGATTTAAATGTTTCAGAGATGCACAGAACAGACTGTTCTGTAAGATAAACAGTACATCACATCAACAAAAAATACCGTAAGAAATACATTTGTTTTACTTACTCTGATATTATTCATTTTAGCCTGTTTTCTTGGTTCTGTTGTAGAAGAACATGCAGCGTTAACTTTACATTGTGTTCCTATTTTTACATTTATATATCGAAATGAAAGTACAGAGTGGTGAGCTAAACATATTAAAAATGTGGTGAGAACGCACTGTTTATTTGGTGATTGATATTTGATGGATAAGGTTTCATTTCACATGGTTTTAGTTCATTAATATTTAACAAGTGAGTGGGTGGGTGGGACTGAATGTCGGGTTTAATAAAAAATACATATTCTTTCCAGTATAAGTTTGGTTCTTGTCTTACTGCCAGTTTGACATTAAATTCAGACAGCTGTCAAAAGATATCATCGTCTTTTTCCTGATTAATGTATATTAATGCCGCTTACATTTATAAAGCCAAGACTTCATGGTTAATAACGTGGAATAAAAAGCTTGTGTTTAAATACATTAAACGTTAGTGGTTTAACAATGGAAACCAGATTCAGACCGAATGTATTTTAATAAGACCACTAATAAGAGATGCTGTAAATTTAATCTTCTGATTTATAGTAATTGCGATCTTCCCCCGGAGTATATTTTGACTGCAGCGTTTGTTGAGCTCTGCACAGTGATACTGCAGTGTAGAGTAAACACAAGGTCATTTGAAAGATTTACGGCATGTTTATAGAGCAACAGAATTCGTATTTATACTCCTCTTCTTTACTGTCTATTCTCTGCGCTAAAACTAAATGCTGCTACATCTCACATGCCCATTTCCTTTCTTATCTGATGGGGTTTCCAAAAACACTAGACAAAACCACAACACACACACACACAGATACAGATACCGGTCTATGACAGCAAAAAGAACAAAAACATCTACATCTTGTAATTGCTTTCTCAGAAGGTCAAGATAAGAGATGAGAGACAGAAAACCAAACTCACAACCATTTCTAATGCAATTCAAAGTGAATTTTATAGACTGAGTTTTCATTTCCTATTGTGCTACAGTCGTGTTTTTCATCTGTCTGTCTGTCTGTCAGTCTTTGTCTGTCAATTCAATTTTTAAGGCTGTATCACATATACTGAGAAAGGAGAGAAGGATGAAATCAAAGTTAAAGGCACCAGAGAGAAAGAAAAAATTAATGACAGAATGAAACATGCCATTATATGCTGATAGAAAGACACACTGAGGCATATAATGTAATTACTTACCAACTTTCACAGTGTGTCAATCACGGCGCTATCCGCTTATGTTGTAATAAGATATTGAAATGTCCCCTCAGCTCAGAGGCAATGAAAGCACCTGCTAATTGGTATGAACGAGGAGCGTTGAAATGAGTAATTCTGTTGAGGACAGGTTTTAATTGAGAATAATATAATGCTCTATCCCTCAAATTCATCAAAGCCACATGCTAATTGCTTATCAGACTAATGTTGCCATGGTCTGTTTGATTTCCTGTACATTTTTTGGACCAAGAAAGTTTCTTTGCTCTAATTGATGTAAGATAATTACAGTGGCATTTCTGAGTAAGGTGACGTGCACATTTCACAACACAGTGATTAACCGAAATTAGGAGATAAGTAGATTACTAATTAAGTCATTACCAGTGGTGTGGTAATGACTCCACATTTGTCAATAGGTGAGTTTGGGGCAATTTTCTTAGTTTTCTTCTATGCATAGGCTATATTCAATAAATGCTCAACAGATTCTTTAATTAGCAATTAAATTAAACTGCTGACTGTATTTACCTTTATATCTAATGGTAATGAGAAACGTTACGTCACTTTGGGATCTCAGAACATATTAAACAAGTTCTCTCTTACAATCATGTATTGTATCGTATATAATATTATTTATAACAATGAAGTGAAATATTACATACATTTTCAAACATAACTGTAATGGTAGAAAAAGAGGGTAAAGGAGAGAAAGTGTGGGCGAGAGAGAAAGAGAGATTAGAAAAGGGTGGTTGTGAGAAAAAGAAAGCACTTTTATCTTTCATCTCCTCATCATTACTGAATGCTGTAATGGAGCCGATGGTCCCTGAGGGTTCTGCATAAAATGCAAAGACAGCATAACCACACTGCACACTGCATACTGCAGTATCAGCTGTGATGCAGACGGGGGAGGGGGTGAGAGAGAGAGAGAGAGAGAGAGAGAGAGAGAGAGAGTGAGCGAGGTGTTGGAGTACAGACTCAAATCTTATGAAAACATCATTTGTAAAAGAAATGTTTTAGTAAAGAGCAGAGCACATTTATCCTCCTCCGATTCAGTGTAACTCCATGTTGTTGAATTCTTACTGGCAATTGTTCTTTTAATGCATCAGTGTAGAATTTAAACCCAGACATTATTAGCTATACTCAGGCCAGAATGTTATGTCATACACAATAAACTACACAAAAAGCATATTGAAAACCACAGGTTTGTTCTGTTTTACTCTATTATTTGCGGTGTGGAAGTGCCTCATTGTCTTTAAATGCACAAATGCATCCATTTTAGAATTAGTTCAAATATTGACCGCAACTGCATTGATGGTGGCAGATGTTAGGCCCTCGTGGAAGTGTGCGATCAGCTAAACAATTTTTTGATGACAATCCAGCTTCATCGCATTAAAAAGGGAGGAAAGATCAAAGACCTCACTGGCTGATAATGAGAGACCGAGAGCCAAGCTAATCACACAGACCCAACAGCCTGAGAACATTACTGCTGTGTATGAATCCATGTATAATGGGAGGAATACTTGATCTCCAAGAGGACGCGAGCTGATTCTGGACTATCTGTACATAGTGGAGCAAAGCTGATCTGTCAGATTGCCAAGGTCACTGCAGTAAAGCGCTGTTGTTCAGGCTCACAGCAGAGCATTATTTAGAGCTCTGGGTTGAAAAGTAACAAGTCTGGAGGGTGGGTCACAAGTCTGGAGGCCTTGTGACAGGAGTCATGCTTAACATATGCAATATGATGTACATGCTGCTATGAGACAAAAGATTCATTCAAATGTGATTAGCACATCGTACATGATCGTGACCTACATTAATATATAGCCATAAAGATCTGCATCATGCGAAGTATTTGGCCTTGTTTTATAACAAGCACGGGAGAATTGAGATATGAGTGTTATTGATGGCCCTGATGCCTCGTCTGCATTCGCAGCTGTTCTGTCTAATTTAGAGCTCACTGCCACAATGGAGAGATCACATGATTAATATGAGAGCCGCATAAATAAAGATTATTAGGTTAATTAATTATTTTGCATTTATTATTCTTTTATACCTCCACATAATTACTGTGGGCTGCTCTAATTGAATTTGAACTTGTGCCAGAGAGGCATCATTTGTTTCCAGGTTACCAAATGGTGACAATGTTGCCGGGTGTAGAGGAAATGACATAAAGTGCGGTTCAGTATAATTCATTCGCGCTCACACACTGACACCAAACCCACAGAGAGGAAATTAATTCAGTTTCCCTCCCGCCACACTAGCAAACAACATTACACACACAAATAAATGATAACAGCGAATCAAAGATGCTTCTGGGCACATTGGTTCGATTGCATTCATCACCGCACATATCAAATACAATAACAACAACAATGCGGAATGTGGAACACCCTCTTTATCTGAGAGATCTGTCTGTGTATGTGCCCGCATATGTGTGTAGCTGCATGTGTATCTGTGTGTTTGTCTGTCTGTTTTTGTTGTTTATCATATAATGGTGTCTGTGAGAGGAAAGAAAGGGAGGTTATGTGCAAATGAGAATGATGCTAGCGTTGCTAGGTTTGTTTTTGAAAGCCAATTTCTGTATAAGCAACAAGCTTACAAAGACTGTTGGCCATTGAACTATTGTCACACTATATGGGGTAAGTTGTCACAACAGAAGCTGCCATTAAGCACTCTATTATAGATGTCACTCTGTGTTAAAACAAGGCTGTGAGGGATTGTACAATTGATGGTACAGTTAAAATAATGCTAATAGTTCAGACAAACTTTAGAAAACAGCTTTGTGAATTGTTGGAAGTTGTGAGTTGTAAAATGATATTAATGATCTAGTACCTTTATTCAGAAAACATCACAACTTGATGCAAATAAAAAAACTGGCTTGACTCAAGACATAACCAGCTTGACTTAAGTCACTGAGATTGTGATATCTTCCCAACGTGGCCAGCCTCAGTCTCCTCTATACGTATGCGCTATATGTAAGACAAAATCATGATTGCCTCTTATCTTCCAGCTGAGCCTCTGTTTTCCTGGTCAAGTTACTTTTTTTATCTAGACCTCTCTGATTCAGACCCATGGGATTGAAGAACTCATATAGATAATATACATGCATGGCATTCTCAAGATAAGAACCCCATGCATACATATACTGTCTTTCCAATTTGTTATTACAAAAAATAACGTGTATGAATAGTATACAAAAACAGTGTGATGGATCTTATTTGTTGCACTTAATATGATCCAGATCTTATTTATTATAACCTGGTTGCTTACACAAAATTCAGAATGAATTCCCAAACTAAACTTCATTTGATTTTGTCGTTGCATTGCAGAGTTAGTGACATGACATCAGTGTTAGGCGTCAGAACAAAAACATTCGGACTGTTTTGTTAAGCGGTGAACCTTACCAAATAACTCCAGTGTGTCTATAATCTGTAGTTTATAGCCCCGGGTGGTTACATTTGAGAAGGCTCTCCAGCAATAGAACATGTTTGATTTGGCTACAAGAACATACATGGTAGGGGCTGTTTTTCTCTGCCTCCCCAACTGCCTCCTGCATACACGTGGTAATACTAGCCTGCTAGGTTCTTTTTTCAAAACACTGCCTACCAATAAAACGATGATAGGAATCCAGCTAATAATTTTAGGTTGTAAGTAGTTTTTCTAACGTTTTCATTAGGTAACACAAATGTTAAAAATGTTATTTAAAAGTTCTAGGAACATCTAAAATGTCAATTTATTTTACACATTGTATTAACGTTATTGCTTGGTTACAGAAATGTTATTCAAACATGTTTTATTTGTGTGACATTTTTAAACCGTTTCAATAATGACTTAAGAGAACGTTTAAGAGAGTTTTTAAGTTTAAGAGAACGTTAGCCAACGTTTTGAGAATGTTCCCTGCTAGCTGGTATGTGGCCTATTTACATGCAAATAATTCCCTGGATATTTTGTCCACCACCTACCGATCCTCTTTAGATCTAATGAACTGGAAATGTGGTTTATATTGCAAAGTGATGTTATGGCTTAAACCAGTGTGACGATGTACTGAATGTGATCATGCATTTCTCCCAAACATGCTGAAATCACTCATTGTGATAGGGGAGTGGCGATGTGAGATCGGGGAGTGGTCGCAATGAGCTCCACTCTTCTCTTCCATACTCCTGCCATCACAGCTTGATGTTGGCCGAAGTAAACAGAAGACCATTGGCTGTTCAGAGTCCCTCAACCAACGCTATAATGAATATGTAAACACCGCTTCCTAAGTTTCTTAGACGAACTAACGCTGACATCGGAGAGTTTTATCCATGTGTCCGGAGGATAAATTTGGTTAAATTATTCAAGCTTTTGGGAGGCAAAAGTGTACCCAGATCTTTAACTGACCTGCATCGCTTAATTTAAAACGCAAAGTGTGGATTTATGGATGCGTTTTTGAAACGCTGAGATCGGGACCAAAATTGCGTTTAAAATTAGTACATGTGTGTTTCTCTAAGTGTGCATCTTATCTTATAGAGGGGAACACAGTAGCGGAGTTGCTGTTTGCCGGCTCGTGTATCTTTCTTTGTGTTACTCCTCCAAGCATGCTTGAACCTCGCAGCGCAGAAGCAGTTTGAACAACGCCAAACCTTCCTCAACATCCCAAAACTATGGCCAGCGACCGGCGTTTATAGAAGAGGATTACTAAAACTTCATCAGCTTTTACCCCTTTCTGTGTCCCCCGCGAGCCGCGCTGTTTTGGCCGTGCGCCTTACTCGTTCGCGGCTGGATAGCTGAAGGACAAGTAGAAGAAATTGCGCCCTTTTCGCAGCGTAACGCTTCACCGAAATTAAACATGGATGTATTTTATCCGTCTGCCGGAGGGAATTCTATTCCCGGAGATCCACAGAACCTGGATTATTCCCACTGCTTGGGATACTACAACTACAACAAGGTGAGAGAGGCTATCCGAACCCCTGAGCTGGTGCCTCCAAATAGGGTCGTAAAGTTGATTGCCTGTTTTCGATGTCGTTTTTAGGAAGGGAATATATAGTTAGATGTCGAGCAGGGCAGCATTACCCGCTACGTACTTGTTTTCACACAGTTTAAGAGATTGAAACTTTGTGAGATTTATTTAAACGCGTTTGGTGTTTCTAGTGTTGTACTTTATAAGCACCATCACGCAGAGCAGGTGGAAAAGAGCGACTGCCAAAAACTCTCCCTTACTCCTCTGTGTCCTCGCTGTTATTTTTCATAGTGTATAACAACATTAAAGACACAATCAATACACATCGTTTTGTGAGGTCGTACGGCAAGATCCCAGCCCGCTCCAGCGTGTCAACTTTGTCTATAAGGCTCCGCTCCTCTGCTGCTGGTAGTTAAAGTAGTTATTGAGCTTCATAGCCTTCTGTCGTATAGTTTAGTAATGGCTCAGATAATTAATGCCGAGGGATACAAATCAGCAGTTATAAACGTTTAGACAAAGGCTTGTCAGTGTTACAGGACAATGAGCGGATTGTGCTGCCTTTCAGATTCTGCTTGATATGACAGGAATGTTTTTTATGTGCTCCTGAGGGAACAGTTGTGTGATTTTAGGATTTAAGCCCTCACGGCAAATGTTGTTGTTGGTTGTAATTCGCAGAACTATAAAATCACAATGTTACACATGCTTATTGAGTATTAAAGGTGCGTAAAGATATAACTTTATTACACAGCTCTGTCATCAGAGACTAAGCTACTTTGACTCTGATGGCGTCCAGTTATACAGTATCCGATTGCAAATGGGCCTCATGTAAACAATACAGGCGTTTTTTCTGTGTCATTTTCTATTTAAATCCACAGTAGGTGCGTAATAAGTAATAGTTAGGTAACTCAGGGTAAAAGAAAGTTTAGTTTTAGAAGCAAGAGCTTATGAGGCACATGACGCTGATAGTGTCACTCTGAGTCAAGAACTCTAGTCTAGGAACTCGTAACGTACACACACTAGACAATAATCTTTTATTTGCTACAGTAATAGCCACCAGCAGCAGTTTATATCAGTTGTACTCTAGATACAAAATGGCAGGCATAAAACTGGGTCGGGACTCTTTTGTGTTCTTAATTTTAAATGGGTGTGATTTATTGAAAGATCAAAACATTTTTTATTTGTTGAAAAGAAGCAATGGGCTTTGATCTAAAAGATTAATAATCATAAATCACAATATGCAAAGAGTTTTATATGGAAAAGAAACTGTTTAGTGCAGTAATGAGATACAGACAGATCTTAAAGTTCTTAAATAAAACTTCAGAATGACATGTCAAAGGACCGGGCCCTTGAGGCAGCTGTAAGGGGCCTTGATTTGTGTCTGCAGCCACACTGCATGCGGTGGATTCTGGGTAATGAGTGTGGTTTGTGCAGGAGTTTATGATGAGCGCACATGTGGTAGCAGTCAGTGAAATTTACTAGAAAAGTGTTCCCGATGGCTTAAACAAACCAATGGCTGCATTTTTTAGAATATAATGAGATTTCCTTTTTGCTTTTTGAAGTGTTGCGAGTTTGAATGTCATATTTACATGTGAGCTGTTTTTGTTTGGTCCAGTTTTGGTCTGCGTTGTTCAACAGCAGTGAAATATGAAAGACAATTCTGTCACTCTTAGCCAAACTGTGTGCTCGCTGTGTATGTAATTGAATCACTTTGTGGTTGTTTTTACATAATGTCAGGTAGGAGTCATTTGCATCCGTGATGAGTTGTTGTATTTACTCAGATCATTTACAGATGTATTATAATAATAGAAGGAGCCTTTGTTGTTATGCAAAGGTGTTACATTTGACTAAAAATTTTGAGAGAAAACATCTGGGGTTGTTGCAAGAGAGATAGTATAATGATTACATGGCTAATGAGACAGCACATTTCTCAGTCTCTCTCTCTCTCTGTCTTCCTCTCTTCCTGTCACTACCTTTGATAAAAGCATCATTCAGTTATGTAAGAGATGGATGATTCTCTTTCTGTTGCCCTGAAAATGTTTGTGTCTATGCCTTTTAAAATTATTTATATAGACAGATCAAAGGACACGGTGTGTTATACAAATTTGTTATACAAAAACAGGACCATAAAAGGTTTTTAAATTCAACACTTTTATTATACAAACTCTCTGCAGGCAGTGACAGGCTGTGTGGGTTTTCTCCAATAGTTTATAGAACCAATCAGAAATTGTTTTGACATACTTAGTTTCAGTTTACGTTTATTTTGTTTATAATTACTGTTTGTTTATAATTGCCTTTCATAACAGACCAAGATCTACAAGAATTACAGAAACGTATCTCTAGATCCATTCTTCATGAGCATTTAACACATGCAAGTACATCACACTTTATATACACATATAGATCTCAGCATATAAGCTCTGGCAGAAGTCTAGCAAAATGCACGGACCTGCTTTCGCGAGGGTTGAGGCTATTATAACGAGGACACGCTGGCAGTGTGTGACTCAAAAATAACAACTGGTGTTATCATTAAAATATTGCCTTGATGTCATTTTCTTATTATACACTATAATAGAGACAGAAACATTCAACGTATGAGTGAAGGAAATCATTTTACACAAATGCTTATGGAGAATCAGCGCTGATCTGATTTCCAGCATGGACTATAAAGTGTGCATGTTAATGGAGGAGATGCAGTCTCAGCCAGTGGACCTCTGGAGTTCATCTATAGGTTGTTCTGATGAGATAATGCATGAACTGAATGAAGGGCCTGCAGCAACAGCTGTTACATGGTCCTGCACTAGAGACAAAGGCTAAAGGAAATGAGGTGACAGCAACTGGAGATAGTAAATTACAATGGAGGTGACAATTTATATGTATGCACTTGCAAACACCCCCACATAAGCTCTCGTCCTCTCTGTATATAGCTTAGTGTTGATCTATAAAGCAAGAGTTCAATTACATCCGTACAGTGTTACAGTGTACACAGCAGGTGTCACGTGCAGGAAGTACAATCTGTGATTAATACGCATTAATTGACATGACTCAGTCGCTCTCTGAGTGGAAGTGGAGATGCGTGTTTGCAGAGATTCCTGTCTGAGATTCTTTCTAAACGGATTCTGTCTGACAGTCGAATATTGCTTAGTGTCAAAAAAGGTTTTTAAGGTTATTAGTTGAATGTGTAGTGATTTGTGAAATATAAAACTCCCATCACAGCCCCGAGAAAAATATTTGACGGAAAGAAAGTATTAACTGCCCGACTTACAGATGAAGAAAATAGCAACTGTTAGCTGAAATGGAAACGCTGTAAATGATACAGTTTCGTATGTCGCAACATAACATTTATAGAACACCGGCAGATGTGTTTTGAGTTTTTCAGCACTTCAGTACATCACTGCCGAGAATACTGATGTATTTACTGAATGTGAAGAGTTTTCATCAGAATATATCACCAGTATTGTGTCCTAAAATGGCAGACAGATGTGAAGGTTGTTATTATCTGTTGTGTGCGTGGTAGAGTGTGTAAGCACCAATCACAACACGTTCCCTTCATTTGTGTCATCACAGAAGTACCGACCTCTCTCCTTCTCGTGTTCTTCTCTCTGCTTCTGTTCTCTGTCTCTCCGTTATCTTTTATTGATCCATTTTTTCAAGTGAACTCACACTTAATGTAATTTTGACTCTAGGACAAAAAGACACTTGATGCTAAATGAACTAGGTGTTGAACGACCTATGAACTGTATCTCATTCTGTGGAAGTGACTACATCAGTGTAAAACACTCTGTAATGCACTGTAGTCGTCCACAGCTCACCATGACCAATGGTCATCTCAGATGCATCAGTGATAGATTGATGGGAAAAGGTAAGAACTGCCAGTGCATGCCCGAGGCTCAAGAGCTCATTTCCACTAACCCCTATCAGCAGACTCCTTTATAATCACTGTGATTGATTTAGTAGCTGGCTGATATGATGCGGCGTGGCAGGGCAAATATGTAAATTTGTAGCTGACACACACCATTAGCCAGGCCATATCATGCTCTATAAATCATGTTTCTGATCCTCTACGTGCTGCTTACTGTAAAAGCTCTTTATCTCATTTCCTCCAATATCTGCATACCTCATCTGGGTATGTCAATATCTGACTTGGGATAAACAGAAATGGAATAAACATGTTTTTATTTGTTTGTTTTTAAGTGAGAAAAAGGACCCAGCTAACAATTTTAGGTTGCTTCCCTAACATTTTCATTAAGTATCAGAAATATGTTATTTTAAAAGTTTTAGGAACATTAAGAATGTCCAGTTTTTTAGATGTTGTGTTAACGTTATTGCTTGGTTTTAACAATGTTACTCAAACATGTTTTAATTCTGTAATGTTTTAAAAACCTTTCATTAACTACCTAAGGTTTTAAATAATGTTTTTGATATAATATATAATGTAAATAAAGTTAAACTAACATTACTGAAAGAAATGGATAATTTTGGGAGAACTTTGAGAGAACGCTTGCCAGCGTTCTGAGAATGTTCCCTGATAGCTGTGTAGTACAATAAAGTAAAATATGTGTGTGTGTGTGTGCGCATATATTTTGATTGGAGGAAAGTAAGACAGAAAAAGAAAGACATCATTGATTGCAAGCTGCTGAAAACTGTCACCAAATCTTCCCTGGAGATGTTGTTGAACAAAGATTTGATGGCTTCTCTTCAGGACAGGAATGTGCCCCATGCTAGCGACACAGAACCTCTGATGACACATTGTGCTGATACCAGTGAGCTATGTGGAGAGTTTAGCCGGTCCTTCTTCTTTTGTCATGAGCTGAGCTGAAATCCCCATCCTGTTCCAAAACACTTCTCAAATCTTATTGTTGCAAAACAAAGGGTGCCAATCTGGAATGCTGATCAGTCCAAAGATATTCCAGTTATGACAATAGCTTGTGATAAGAGAGAAGGCAAACTTTTTCCATACATTGTTTCAGTTTGAGGGGGTCACAAATGCGTGTGGGGTCACCAAACATCTTTGCCACCATGAGCAAGGAAGTGTTACAAATCATTGCTTATTTAAACAAGAGTTAAGTAGTGTGAAACAGAAGCTATTTACTGGTGACATAGTCCATGATATTAATACAGAGCTGTTGATTGCCAAGTGTGACTGTTTTGTGTATTTCCTGAGTGTGTTTTTAAATTACAAATGAGATGTTGTTCAAAGTAAGGGAGAACATCTGTCTGAGTTTACATTAAGCTTTATACAGCCCTTCAAGTAATATGTTTCTGAAGTTATAATTGGACTAATGATCGCTCTCATTTCCTTTGACCTTTTACACATCATTAAAGTTGAAAAGAACGTTGAGGAAACAAACTATATAAAGACCAGTCTGAAAAGTGTATGTTCAGGGCCCTATAAAGTATATTTTGCTTTCTAAAAGCTCTCACAAGCTTTGTCCTGCTTCTATGAAGTTATCGACCTCTCAGGCTGGGATATTTTCAGTGACCTAAAAACAGCTTTCGCTCTGAATTGAGTTGTTTTCACAGATTCGCTCGGGACTCTCGCGACATGCGTTCTACTAATGTTACTGCAACTTTTTTGATAACTTTGGGACAACTTTTAGAGAATGTTCTGAGAACATTTGCTGTTAGCTGGGTTGTTGCTCCTAACATGAGACTCATTATTCATTAAATTTAAAGAGTGTCAACAAATCTCTCTCTATCTATCTCTGTCTTTTAAACCGGTAAACAGGTCAATTAATTGACCTCATATTATATCCCTATATTTGCGTATTCAGTCTGTTGTCAAACTCCATGTTTGCAAAAGTAAAGGGGAGGATTTCATTATAATAACTGAAGAATGAGGTCTTTGAGGCTGTGTTGGATATAATATAAAATCACACTACAGTGCCTCTATAAGTCCTTCGTCAGGTTGCCGGTGTTGCGCCACACATACCCACAATGCACTGTGGCTCCAGGTTGTCCTGTATGAACTGACAAAGACAGCAGGTGTGCAAATACTAGTAAGGCTTACTGAGCAAAGAGTTCAGATAGTGGGGGTAAACAAAAGACTCATTTGAATGAGCACACAGAACATATTGAAATGACTCGTAGGGATAACAACAGAAATAAGAGTAAAGTTCAGTTTTTTCTTTCTTTCACTCCTCTCTCTTCTCTTTACATTCTGTTGGATTTTCAAACCAAAATGTTGATCATATGCACCTGCAGACAGTGTTATGGAAATCAGAGAAAAATATGTTTGCTATTAGTTTTAAAAGGTCATTGGTTAGTGACACTATGGGTTACCCCTCCCCACCCTCACACAAGGTAGCTGGGCAACTTTTAAATGGTTTTAAATCCTCTTAGGAGCTCAAACTGAAGAGGGTGTCTTTCTCTGTCTTTCTCTCTGGGTCTTAATTGGATCCTTTATAGGGGTGCATTAGATTGCTATAGAACAAACCTATGTTCTTGATCTGCCGCAGGCATGGGAAACAACTCATCTGCTTAGTCCGGCTGTGTCCAAAAATAAACAGATTGTTATTTTGGTAAAGTGCTAATGTAAACATAAACCAAATCTACTCATAAAGAGGCAAAAAGATGTTAGAGTAAAAGGAAATGAGAAAAAGAACGATAAGGAATGTTAGGCAAACGTTCTTAAAACCTAAAGTTTTTAGATGGATCGCTCCAAGGGCACTGATTTCCAAAGGCTGGCAGCTTGTGCTGATGTGCCGACTCGTTTAAATTGTGCTTGACAGAACACCCAGAGCAATTAATCATTTGACTAGCGTGTGGAATGATGCTGTATCACAGACAGAGGAGGAGAAAAAATCTTGCATGTGTTTACTCTTCCTATCTGATTCACCAGCCATGAAATTGTTATCATGCCCGTGACAGAGTATTTTCACTTGCAATAAAAATCACATGGATCTTCTCAGTAGATTTTCCTCTTGTTAAGATGGTGCAGTATTCATTCATTTGCCTTGTATTGTAACACATTAAGACATGCGTTCTCTGTTTAATGCTAACAGATGCCATCTAACAATTGTTTTTGTAAGAACATTTCCATAACATTTCAGTAACATTTTGAAAGTATAAAGTAAGTTTGAAAGTATTTCGAAAGTTCTAGGAACGTACAAAACGCCCAGTTTTCTAGACGTTGTATTAACGTTATTGCTTGGTTTTTCAAAATTTTTAATCTGTAACGTTTTTAAAATATTTCACTAACTAAAGTATTTTTTTAATATATATATATATATATATATATGTATACTATGTATATTAAAAACAATTATATATGTTATTATATTAATATAATAACATTATATATATATATATTATATTATTATATAATGTTTTAAAAGTTCTACTAATGTTACTGCAAGAATGTTTTTGATAACTTAGGCACCAACCAGCTGCGGATATTTATTTCATATGCATATTAAAACTAGAGCGGATGCTTTGTAGACACTTTCCAGATATTGTACAGTGATTGCTTCATTGTTGATGGGTCTTTTATAAGCCTCAGTGGGATCCTGACACACCAGTCTGCACTCTCTGCTAAAGTGTGATGGAGTGTTGCCTTTAGCTTCTAATAAAGTTCTACTGGACACTTAAGCAGCTGCCTTCCATCTGGAGTGTGTGTGGACGGAGTATTAGTGTGTGTGAGGGTGTTTTTGGGGGTGTGATAGATTTCTATTTTAAAAAATATTTAGGTAGGAGTAAAATTGAGCGCTGGCTTTTGAAAAATTGGACCAGAGGAATATAATGGTTATTACAGTGTTTTGTTAAAGGGATTGTTGTTCCACAGAAGTTGGTTATAGACTCCAGACATATTTTTCAGATGCGGTGTGTGAGAATTGCATGAAGTATCCATTATATTAAAGTGGTTGGTGGGTTTCATTGGGCAGATATAAATGTGTTTTTTGGGGAAACTTTAGTACGGGGACCAATTCACACTTTGAACAAGTAGCCTATTAGCTTGCATATTGGCTGTTTATGAGTACTTAGAATGCTCGTATAAATGGCTTATTCTGCATGATCATATTGTACATCCATACCTACACTTAAACACAACAACAGCTAGCTTAATAAGTATTAATAAGCAGGAAATTAGGAGTTTATTAAGGATAAATATGTGTTCCCCACACTAAAGTGATACCGTGTGTTTTTTCAGAATCATATTTTAACATGATACTTATTTTTGCATAGAATTCTTCACAATTCCGTTCACACAGAAGCAGTGCTTTGATTTGCACTGTTTTCAGAAATACAGTGTTCAAATGTGCGTGAAGGAGATCACAGGGTTTTCAACAGGACTGTTTGGTATGTAACCCATCACATGAGCAATTTGATGCTTTTATTACTGCTAATCTGCTGTCACACAATATTCACTCTTCCTGGCTCATCCTTTGTTCAGTGTCTCATGTAAATAGAAGCCCGGCTTTTTGTTTCAATCCTTACACCTCTTTTTACATATCTGTCTCTCATTCTCTCTCTCTCCATTAGCTGATAAGTGTAAAAATGTATTAAAAGGTGTTGTTATGCAAGCCAATTGGTTAGAGCGTTGGAACAGAATTATTTAAAGGTAACAGTGGAGTGTAGAAAAAGTCAAATGAATTGTGCTGAGCTGAGTGTTGGGAAGAAATGATATGACCCCCAAACTAAAACCTGATTTGTAACCAAGGACACACCATTTTAGAAGAGGGTTTATTACTTCTTATTTTCTAAAAAATCTGCTTGATGGTTCACAGGTTTGTTGTAACTTGAGAAGCATTTAACTTCTGTTGTAAATCGCCGCTAAACTGTCACAGATAATAACGACTTGGGATAGATTCTATTGGATTCTATTGGTTTTGTTGAGAGATCCAACATAGCAACAATGACATACGCTTCGGGAAAATTGTTAGCTGGGGTCATACGGTGTAAAAACACAGTTGGTCCACTTGTGCCCTGCTGTAGGGGTCACCAGATGTTGCTGTGCTGTTAGCATCTGCTCATTTGGAATGCTGGACAGTAAACTCTGGAGTCTTACACTCTATAAAACCCTTCGGTAAATCCTCAGTGGTATTTTGTTTTAGATCATTACCCGTCTCACTCTGATAAACCTTGTATGAGAGCATTCATCTCCCCGTGCTCTCCTAAGCCACATGCCAGTGCTCTGGAGACTGGAATCTCACAAGCTCTGTTTACATAGGAGTGCTGTGTGCTCCCCAGCTTCAGCAGCTTCACTGACTACCACAGTGTAAAAGAAGGCTATGATCACTACTAAATAGACAATAGGGAGCAGCCAGCTAATTAAAAACATTAATTAACAGCTAATTAAAAGTTGTAAAATCGTTTTCTTAACATTTCTAGTTAGTTTGTAGTTCAAGTAACAAAAATTTAAAAATTTGTTATTTTAAAAGTTTTAGGAACATTCAAATGTCCAGTTTTGTTAAAAGCTTTATTGTTATTGCTTGGCTATAAGAATGTTTTTCAAACATTTTCTGTAACATTTTTAATACATGATATATAACATTAAAAATATGTTCTACCAATGTTACTGCAACAATGTTTTTGATAACTTTGAGAAAACTTATAGAGAGCATTCATGGTTATCTGGGAGGTCTGAGCTAAACACTGATGCTGTTTGACGTCTAGTATCTGTAATTGATTTGCTTAATGGCTATTTTGTTCTGTTTTACACATCTTCTTGGTTTGCCGTGGTGACTGAATTGTTGTTATGTAATCTGTGTTGAGTGAGCATGTAAACAATGTCTCTTTAGAACAGTAACATTCCAGGCTGTGTTCATATAAGGATCTGATTTAGCTGTATAGGTTTCACTGCAGCCCTCTGCCTTGGCATGCCAGACCTCTGTGTTTAACATCTTTGTTTCCAATCCAGTAGTGTTGGATTGAGTCCTGCAGGATAATATCTATTTATACACGGTTCCTAGAAAAGATTCCTGAGCTATCTTCTCTTTAAACAGAAGAGAATGTCTAGCACTCGTCCGACTGAGGCTAAAGAGCTGCAGAGGAGAGCTGTGATATTTGAAGTAATTCACAAGTGCATGTTCACACACTAGTGGAATACATTCGGACAGCCACAAGGTTAAGAGCTAATTACAGCATTTAAGGCCTATCAGTTCCATTTGATTGGTGCTCGTGCCAGGAAACAGCATTTATTTGGTATGCTGTAGACGTTTCCCCTCAGCGAGGGCTCCGTGGCAACAAATTATTTTCATCTTAATTGCATGTAGGTGGAGACATGAAATAACAGGGCATATTTGTGTTCAATCTGCTGTGTTTTCATTACATTGCGGAGGAAAACATTGTTAGCAGGAGTTAATTAACAAATATGAGTAATTGCGCCGCGCTCTTATTTATCACCAGCGCTCTCGCAACAGGCAGGCCTGAAGCGCTAACGACAAAATGCTACATAAATCAAAGTGCTATTCTTTGCCAAAGCAGAACCCTTGGGAGGTACCTTAGAGCTTAATTAGAATCTAGAAGGATTTTGTTTTAAGTGTGAGGTGAGCAAGTACTTGAATAACAATGAGAAATTAGGCCCCAGAGCATTGCTGTATGTTTTGGAACACGTACAGTGTTAGATCTTATTTCTATATAATTCATAAAGTTGATGGCAGAGGCACTTTGCCAGATGTTCTGCTGGTTCTGTCGATCTGATGAGAGAGTTTAATGCAGATTGCTGTTACTGGCAGAAAAATCTGAATTACCCAGATGGGATTACGTGAACTGTTTGGATTTTACGAGAGTGTTTATAATATTTTTCTTGTCACAGAGTAATACTAAGGGATGCTTAATGTTGTGCTTAAGTGTCAGTCATAATTCAGGGAATCTTCAGTCATTTTCAATTTCTTTTTTTGACAATAATATGTTTGGAAAACTTTATCATGGGACGTATTTTAAATAAACAAAGCGGTTTTGATTGACAGGTCACACGCATTTTAGAGAACCCACATGAAGACGACTCATTGCAAGCACACAACAAACATGCAGTATTTGCTTTTGCTAACATAGATTGGAGATGGTGGCCCAGCTAGCAGGGAACATTCTCAGAACATTGGCTAACAATCTCTAAAAGTTGTCTCATGAAAATAACATTCTCGCGGTAACATTAGTAGAGCTTTTTTAACGTTATATGTCATATGAAAAAGTTGTTAGTGGAACGTTTTAAAAACATTACAGAAAAGTTTGAGTATTGAATTGAAAGCTTCTATTGCAACACTGAGATGCAATGTATCTGGTCTGCTGATTTAAAGAAACAGTACGCTGAGTAAAAAGACTCATCTGTCAGCCACTTGTGTGATTCTTGATTACAGTCATACTAATACTCTGTGGACATGCATATGGACTGCCTGTCTGTCTTGGCACCAGATTCAGCCATCTGGCCTCAATTATGCTTTAAACATGCTTTGTTGTACATGACAAGTCTGCAGTGACAGCGAATCTGCCAGTGTTTAAACGTCATGCCTCTGGCTACGATTATACTCAATCAGTCACTCTGATTTTAATTGGAAAGTCACAAGATGAGTGGGAGACATGAATGAAAATAAAACTGTCTGTGTTTTGGTGTTAAGAGTGTCTATGTGTTGAGAATATGCTTGGCGTGCAGTAGATGTTCACCATAAACAATCAGCTTTGAATTAAATTCTGTGCTTTACAAAGAAGAGAAGAAATAAATCATCATGCGCATTTTTCACTTAATAATATTGAAAAATCGACAGGTACACTGGGTAAAGGAACAAAAGAATCGGAGTTTTAAATAAATACATGTTTATCTTTGCCAAGTCCCTTAGAAAATGTTTGTTTAAAGTCAGCGGTCCTGGATAAACATTAGTTTAGGATTAATAAGCGTAACAGCGAATATCTTTTGAAAATGCTTTGAAGTCAATGATTCTGGCACGGCCTGTGTCCAGAAGACCAGACATCTGGGTTCTGGACCAGCCAGAAAACTAGGCTTGATCTTTTTTGTGTAAATAAATGAGCTCTTCAGCACCCCACTCCACTCTGTTTTCAAGAGACAATGGATGTGGTCTGTCTCTCTTTTCCCACCATCCTCATCTCCAATCCATGCCAGTCCATTCCTCTCTTCTCTCATCTCTTTGCTCTTAGGCTCGGATTAGCCCCTCACCATTGTCTGCTCCGGACCTGCTGTTGCGGTAAATTGGCTAGCTATGCTGTTATGAGGTTACTGCTTTCAAAATATCCAAGCTAACAGTGTTAGCAGTACACAGAAGGTCCCCGAAGACCTCTTCAGATGCAGAGAAACAGGTCAGACACTGACCTAATGAAGACAGATGGAGGGGGACAGTGTCTACATGTTTGTGGATGATGGGAGGCCCGTGGAATGTTTTGTATGTTATTTTTATAACAGTGCTTCTTCCATTTGGCCTGTGGCAGAGGTCAACTGAAATGTAGGATCTGTTATTGACCCTCTTTCAAAGCTTCCCGCTGTAAAACGAGGTGAAATTGCACACAGTCCCTGCACTGAACGACTGTACTTTCTGTGAACTTTTTCCGGAAATTAAGCAATTGCGCAATTGCTGGAATAGCTGGATTTTACATAATTGCAAATAGACACAAACGTTTTATTAGTCACAGGGTGGTTGACTATTTGTTTAAATGCAATTGGGCGAGTTATTTACATTTTGATTTGTAGCAGATTTGTACAAATTATGATGCATGTGGATGTACAGTAAAGTGGTCATGATTTTCACAGTATCTTATTTTCTCATAAATACTTCTTCGTTATTGAAGATAAGTTTGAGTAATTCCCTGTTTTACTTTTGTTTCTCTTTGCTCTGTCTGCTGTCACCCTGTCTTCAAGAGTGGAATTATTTTAGGGCATATTTGAGAAAATCCTTAGGGCTCTTTGGTTCCTGGGCTCTCAAAGTGTCACCATAATGACCAGAAGTGAATAGGGAGGATTAGGTATTGTAATTACTGCAGCACTGCCAAAGATAATCTTAAGAGCTCCTTTGAAATGCAGAATGTGAACGAAGACAGTTCAGGTGTAAACATGCTGTGATGAATATGGGAAGCACCGGAATTGATGGAATTGTGCTTGTGTATTGATTCTTTTAAAAAATGTAATGTATCTAGCTCTTCTCTAGCTAACAGGAAACATTCTCAGAACAATGGCTAACATTCTCTAAAAGTTATCAAACATGTTCTGCAGTAATGTTAGTTCAATGTTTTTTAGCATTTTATATATATATATATTTATTTATTTATAACATCATATATATCAAAAACATTACTCTTAAGTTGTTAGTGGCATGTTTTAAAAATTTACAATTTAAAAAAGGTTAAATAACGTTCTTATAACCGAGCAATATTGTTAACACAATGTCAAAAAATTGATGTTTTGAACGTTCCTAGAACATTCAAAATGTTTTCGTTACTTAATGAAAATGTCAGGGAAACATTCCTACAGCCTAAAATTATTAGCTGATCATTCCTTCATATGGTTTGTCTTTTATATATAAACAAGACCGGCATTTCCATACAGCTGTATGTAAACACAACAGGCACAAAACCTATAAACCAGTCATCAATATTTTAACATTTTCATTATTCGGGCTAATTTATACCAACTGCACTGTTAATGTTCCACAACCTGTTGATTGTCCAGTTTCTTGACACATTTCTGGAGGGCAGCCATAACTGTGTTTTCAGAACGGCTTCTGTCAGTGGCGCCAGGATACACAGCCACAATTTGGAATGTGGCACTGGTCTGGGAACAGAGCCAAGATTTAAATTAGACAATAACCTCTGGCCCCTCATGCAGGCTTCTCTCTGCAGCTGTAGGCTGATCCATTTGTTTAATATGGTGGAGTATTCCGCAGAATAATGAGCTGATGTATGAGTCGGCTCTTAACACACTTAGTGAAACAGCTATAAAGTATATAGTGCGTAAGCATTAAATACACACACACCGCTGCTCTTTAGATTTATCTTGGAGAAATTAGTCATGGAAATGATGAGGTAAAATAAAAACGCTGCTGCGCTAGATTTATTAAGCGAATTTTGTGTTTTATGTAACTTGATGGTGAAAATGAGTAAAACGTTTGAATCGGGTGTACTGTATATTAAAGTTTATTTTTACTTAGTTAAAACAGTATATATCATAAAATAACATATTATAACATATTATAATTATTAATTTTGGTTAAGGTAACTGTATTATAAACATTTCAACACTTACATTTTTCACATTTCAGTTAAGTTAACATTAACCTATTAATAAATGCAGTACAAATATTGTTTCTGTTAGCTCATGATGCCCAATGCATTATATAATGTTAATAAGTTGAACCTCATTGGAAAGTGCTATATGGTGTTAGGTGTAAGTCAGCATCCATGCTTACATATGTGTGTGTGTGTGTGTGTGTGTGTGTGTGTGTGTGAGAGAGAGAGAGAGAGAGAGAGACTGGATGTTTTGCTCTATTGTGGAGTCTCTGAAGCTCTATATAGGGTGTTAGCTTTTCTGTGGCAGAGAACCAATAGTGCTGTAGTGTACCCAGTAAGAGCCAAAATTGAAGCTTCAGCTAGTCAGTGCTTTCTTTAAAAAAAGTCAAAGTTTCTATGTAAGGATTGGAATAGCAGAGCTGGTCCGTGACTCCAGCACAGAAAGTTATGGGGCTGTCGTTAATCACAGGTCTTTAGATAAGACAAAGCAGCCCTGCAGGTGTAGGTGCAGTTCTGTAATACAGCACAAACAGATGCTGGTGCTGTGCTGTGGGTGAAGTGAGTCACCACGGCTCTGACATCTGTTTAGTGTGACATGTCGTACTTTAACATGTGTGAGCAGATAGGACACGTTTTGCGTCATCATTGTTTATGGTGTCATGCATTATTGTTATTATTGTTGTTGTGCATATAACATGCTGAGGTTAATTTACCATTAAAAAACTCAACCCATATTTTGAATGGTGAGATTCACTCCTTTTAATTAGCACTCAGTCTCATCTCTCTCTAGTCATCACAGTGATGTAATACCTGCTGTGCAACAAGCTCTGTGGGTGAGGGATCAAGGACTTTTCACGGATCCATTTCATATCACTCACCTGTTGGGAAAAATCTCAGGCAGCTCTCAGATTTCATTGTTGCCACTTGTAACTGCACATTACTTCATGTTGGCAATAGCAGACAAATCGGGTTTAAATCTCCTAAATATATCTCTTCCCAGTATCTTTTATGAAAGCCTGGATAAAGACAGCCAGCACTTATGCAATGCAATTGTTGTCATTTTTTCATATTTCGTTGTGTGCCACCTCTGATACTTTAGTTTTTCAATAACTGGGCTTTAGGTGAATGTTATAATAGAATAAAACAGCATAGAATAGACAGAAAGAGAGTAAGTGAGAACGAGGTGGTTGTTTAAAGCAGATTATGATTGTGTTCTCTCTGTGTGCAGTACGTTCATGTAATGATTTTAGCTTTAACTGACTTTTAGTCATTGATTCCTCCTGCAGATAAGAATAGCCCTGCTTTAAGCTCTTTGTGTGGTCCCACTGAGCAAAGACGTTGGTTTACAAATTGTCCTTCTTGTGTGAAGATGTGTGTAGTCACACAGTTTTAATGTTTGTTTGTGTACCACTTTATTTTTTAAATTTTTTAAACATTTTATAAATACACTCGTATTTGTGTGCATTCGCACCATTATAAGGTCGCCAACCTTCTGTCATCTTTAAACCTGTGAGGACAGAAAGTGTTGTACTTTTATACTGAATAAACTCTCAAATGCGTCACACTTCTACATGTCCGTCCAACTCTCCACTCAAATATAATGGCCCATATTACCTCAGTAATTCTTTAGGCAGGCTGTTGGCCATGGTCAGTCTCTACAAGTTGTAGAGATTTACCGTCTGATTTGTGTTAGGTTGTACGTTTGCGCTATTGTTTATTTTCCCAGAGGTGATTGAATTCACTATTGTAATAGTAGCTTATTTTTTCTTTGGAAACACTTGCATAAGAATATATAAACAGAAAGGTTATGAAACTCTGCTTAGTAAGGACATTTGTGTCCAAAACCAGTCAGAACCTTCAAACATTCTGAGCTATAATTAATAATGTCACATTTTTTAAAAGCAATGAACTTGTGGTTGTGGGTTACTGTAATTTTACAACATTTAATACAGTTAATAACGTACAACTTTAATATATCAGTACAGTCACATGCAAAATTGTGTAATTGGACCATTTGTTGGTAAGTACAGAAGTATCTGACTTAGTTCCACCCTGATATGAACCTTGTCGTCTTATTTCCCCTCACGATATATATCTTTTTTCTAAAAGCTGTTTTATTATACTTCTGTTTGCTGGTATAAATTCATAGATATACCACTGTCAAGTGAATGGTGATTTAAAACAGCAGTTCTTGTCCCTCTCTGTTATTGGTTTAAGAGTAATGTTTGTTCAATGAATATTCATGAGTTGTGGATCTGCACATGTCAGTGATGTGAGGCAGAGAGGCAGTTAATGGGATTTAAAACAGGACGATTGGTGATGGTGTGAATGAATAACTTAAAGCCTAGAGCGGTACACACACACACACTTTCTTGTCTATCTAAATGGGGACATTTCATAGACTTATATTGTTTTCTACACAGCTAGTTCTAAACAATATAACCTAACACTAACCCACACTCTCTAACCCTAACAAAAATCTTTCTGCATTTTTGTAATTTAAATGAAACGTTTACTATATTTTTATAGTCTTTACAAATGAGCGTGCGCATTGGATTTTCATGTTTAAAGGAGACATTTCATAGACATAACGGTTTTTATACTGTACAAACAGTACATTCTATCCCTGTACACTAACCCTACCCCTAAACACTAAACACAAAACATCCGTATGATTTATATATATATATATATATATATATATATATATATATATATAATGTCCCACAAGGTCAAAATTTCCTAATATTACTATACTTGTGGGGACGTTTGGTCCACATAACATAGTGAATACCAGGACCACACAAACACACATACACACACACACACACACACATCTTACTATTTGTATTATGTAGACCCACATTAGTGATTAAATGAGGCATAAACTTTTTCCATCTACTGAGAGTCCACCTTATAATCTCTCCCTCTCTCTCTCTCTCTCTCTCTCTCTCTCTCTCTCAGCTTCTTTTATTTTAGCATTATTCTCTATTTTTGGGGGTTGGGTTTGGTGATTGTTTCTTTTAATAAGCCAGTCATACAGGACCCTAAAAAATATCCAGCTTTTTCTGTGATGGTTTTGTCGGTTCTTTCATCCACAGATGCTAAAATACTAAATGTAGCGGTAAAACAGAAAGCATTTGCTTGCTTATAAGCTACTCTCAGCTCTCATGTCCTCAACAACACAGCCATTGTATTTAAACAGTATATAACAACGTAAAGGCAAATACAGACAGAAGACTCTGCACCACTGGAAGTACAGTGTTGTACAGTATTATGATATGATCACAGTTTATAAAACCAAACAGTGTATTGCAGAAGCCAGGAGAGACAACAGTGAAACGAGCATAGCATGAAATGATGGTCACTTTTCAGAGTTTCTGCTGACTTCATAGTGGTGTATTGTAAGGAAGTGTGTGTTCCTTATTAAGTGTAGATAGCACCAGATGAGCACTCAAAAACACCTGCTCTCCAAGACCTGCAGCTGCTGCCAGGCCCATGTTTGTGTGTTTGCGTTGCGCATGGGTAGACATGTATACATGCTGCTAGACTTTACATATCAGCTCATTCCTTTTCCATCCCCTCCTCTCTTTCTCTCTCTCACTTTCTCTCCAGGGCATACACTAATTAATGGATACCATTCGCAGTTTATTAGCTACAGTCCTTTCGGTAATTACATTCGCATACTAACCGCTCAGACAAAAAGATGAGGGGAAGAGAGGGAGGACAAAGCCAAGGAAAAATAAATTAATGCTCTTCTCATTTTGCTCTGATCTTAATCTGTTTCTGCTATTGTTTGCCCTCCACAATAAGATAAGAAAGTGCTTTCTTCCCCCTTCTTTCAAATCTGCTGGTTGTGTAACATCTGAAGGAATCACTTTGTTTTAAATAGACAAAAGCTTGCTGTTGGTTGCAGCATTGAATCAGGCCCTTAAGGCTGTTGTGAAGATGACTTCTTTTGGCTCCTCTGGTTGGTGTTTGTGTGTGTGTGTGTGTGTGTGTGTGTGTGTGTGTGTGTGTGTGTGTGTGTTTGCATGGCTTGTCTGGTTATAGAGGGCCTCTGNTTGGTGTTTGTGTGTGTGTGTGTGTGTGTGTGTGTGTGTGTGTGTGTGTGTGTGTGTGTGTTTGCATGGCTTGTCTGGTTATAGAGGGCCTCTGTGCTGGCCCTCCAGCTACTAACCCATAATTCCTAATTTTGCTGTCCCATTGTTCCTACCTGTCAGTGTGCTTGTTTCTCAGAGGAAAAGATAGGATGGCTGCCATTTCAACAAATTTCTATCATGTTTGATTTAGAGGGATACAGATAGAATAAAGGATTAGAAGAAAACCTCAATTTAGAGCGAAAGTGCTAAAATGGTACACGGATGCCCTGTACAATAAACTAGACGAGGTAATGAAAACACAATACCATTCCGTAATCTTTTCATGTCCCCTCGCCATTTATTTGCATATTTTTTTCTGATTCTTTTTCCTTTGCCTTGATTTCTTAGTCTTAATGCACCTTACCCACAATGCAATGCAGTCTGCTGTGTGTTCACTTAATGTACACAGTGATCCTTCATTTTGTCCGTGTGGTCTTTTAACATTGGTAATATGTCTTTGTGACTCACCCTCACCTTTGTAATGCAAAGTTAATTTTTCAGTTACAGACAGCATGCCACACCTTTCTTTGCCTTTATATGAATGTGTGAGCTGAATTAGCAATATCTCATATAACAATTTCAGAACGTTTCCCTTAAGTAATGAATAAATGTAATGAATAAATGAACTTTCAGCTCTGGTACTGCTTCCTAATACAGAAATAACATTTGAAATTATTTATGTGCGGATGTAGTTGCTATTTTTGCATAAACCAAATGACATTTCTGAATGTTGACCAGAACAATTATATCAGAACGAAAGAAGAGAGACGATATAGAGAGAGAGAGAGAGAGAGGACTGAAATAACAATTTTCTTCCTTGTTTCTTTTGCAGTTTGGGAATAACAACAACTACATGAACATGACTGATGGCAATGGAGCTCTGTTAGAGGGAGATGTGAGTATCTCTTCTGATATCTGATACATTACCATGGATGGTAAACTGTTATGAGCTAATGCCATGAGCTACATCACAGGGGCTTCTAAATAGCGCATGCATAACCATTTATTGTTTAGTCAATTACATTTGCTTGCATGCTCCTGTAAGTTTCAGTGAAACAATTCATTTTAGCAGCAGGTGTGCGGCTGTTCCTTTTACATAAAACATGATTTGCTCCCTACATGCTTTCCTAAACTGCTATGGGATTTTCCTAAAGCTTGTAATGCCACTGGCTATGTGTTCCTACACATACACTCCTGTTGTTATAGCCTGAATGATTCCTGCAGTGGAGCTTGTGTGTTTGTGTATCAGTGTTTACCAGTGTTAACACCTGGTTCAGAGTGACTGGTTCGATATTGACTAGAGATTGTCGAGTCCAGGGTCACAGCACTGAGATAGGATTAGTAAACTAGTGAGGGAAAACCCAGCTAACATGCAATGTTCTCAGAACGTTAGCTAACATTCTGTAAAGCATTCTGTTCAAAAAACGTTCTTGCAGTAACATTAGTAGAACGTTTTTAAATGTTATATATCACATATATCTAAATGGTTATTTCTAAGTAGTTGGTGGAATGTTTTGAACATTCCTGCTTTCAAAACAACATTTTTAATGTTTTTGTTACCTAATAGGAACGTTACGGAAACATTCTTACAACCTAAAATTTTTAGGTGGGTGTACAGTATGACTAGAATGCTGCTGATGCACTCCAGGTGAAAGCTCACATCAGGTTAAGATGATAACAGAGCAAGCTTGTAAACACCTCTTATTAAAATCACTCATTCTTTGCATCATTTTTATCTTCTGTTAGTAAGTCTGACAATACAGCACAAAGATTCTGTAGCTCAAGCTGGTCTCTGGTTGCGTTATACAGCATATAGCCTAACTCACTGTTACACTCAGTGTTTCGACTGCCTGATTTCCATCACATTTCCAATGCAAATCTCCTCAGCATCTCAACGGCACTGATAGACTCATGCTGACTAAGCAGCAATAATTTGCGCACGAGTCTGTGCTTGCGAGTCGCATTTGTTTATTTCTGATAAAAGTGTTCCTTTGCTAAGGCTGAACTCCTGGCACCTGCAGTGGAAATAGAGCTTTTAAGTGTTGATG
>JAZGTJ010005293.1:0-27986 GCA_036877575.1 Botia almorhae | reverse complement strand
CCCCCCCCACCACCTAGACCATCATGTTTACAGAACATTACTTCTGGTCATTGTTACAAACTTAGGCTGACCTTTGAGAACAGTTGATTAATTTCTTTTGGAGCAGCATGTCGCATGCATGACCGTGATGGAATAGTTCCCTTTCCTTATAAGACACGCACCATAACGCACCCATGTATCCAGTTACCCTCACCTTCATGGTGGAATATCTTTGTGTTGATGCCAAAACTACCGGATCATTGTGGAAGTGCCTGCTGAACTCTGCCTCAATGCCCCAGTGAAGGATTCTCTCTTTCTATATCGTTATCTCTCTCTCTAAGACTACAGAGTGTACACATTCCTCTCTTGGTTCCACTCTTGAACATGATTCAATGAGCCAGACAGCATCCAGGGGTCCGTGCTGTGAGGGCCACCTTTGAGCATCCAGACATCACCTTATGAGCGAGGAGAGAAGACACAGCCAATTGCATTGCATGTCACAGTATCATGCTGCGCCCCCAGTGGGTGGACACATCAAACAACGATAAAACAACCTCCTGCACTGCCTGCAGCTCTTTCATGACTGAACAGCAAAACCAGGTCCAGCTTCTACATGGAGACGAGTTAGTTACCACCCATTATACAGAATGCCTTCAACTGCTTCATGAAAATCCCTTTTTTATAAACAAAAGGAAAAGGACAAAGTGTTGCTGATAATGCATGTACAAAGTTTAACTGTAGTTACTGTAGGAAGAAGTCTGTAATACTTTCAGGAAAGGGAAGTTATAATACCCGTTCATCTAATTGTCAGATGAAATGTACATTTTGCTCACAGGTCCTCTGTTCAGTTATTTGAGACACTTACCAGATTCACACATATTCATATAGCTAAAGAAAACAGAGGGACATTATGACATGCTAACAACAATGATTGGCTGGCAGTCAAATGGAAAGCACACAGTCCTTTGTCACTGTTCATTGACTATCATCAGCATTCTTGGCTGTACTTGAATGTTTGTCAGTGGAGAAAACTAGTAGTTGCAGCATCGTACAGCCTGATCCTAAGCAGCCACAGCCTGACCCTTGACTGGTAACAGTGCCACAGGATTCTTCTTCTCTGTGTACGATGACAGAAATGTGCATGTGGCTTCAATTCAGCACGACCACAAAAACACCACAGTACGATATGCACACTGGTTTTTACAGTGGACGCTATGGTGAAGAAGGTCAGAGGAACTGAGACGCTACATCATAACACAAGAGGTCAAAGCCCAGAGAATGACGGAGAGCTATAAGAGGACACTGGGCAGAGTTTACTGGAACAGCCAGATTGATGTTTATATGGAAAAATACAGTCATGTGATTATAAGATTTCACCTGATGTTGAGCACATGGGCAACTCTCAAGACCACAGAGTTACCATTCTGTAATAAAGACTGATATGTGGAGACAGCAGAAACAGCGTGCACACACACACACACACACACACACACACACATTTACTAATCTATTTGAATGGGGATATTCCATAGACTTCTATTGTTTTTTATGTACAGCAAGTTTAAAACAATCTTACCCTAACAGAAAACTTTCTGCAATTTTACAATAAAAAATACATCTTTATTTACACTTTTACAAATGAGGACTTCTCCAAAAGGTTTTGCTGATATTTGGGTACAAATTTGTCCCTAATGTATGGTTAAATAAACCCCCACACACACAGGAACAGAAAGAGGTTTACAATGGGCACATTTCGGTGCAGGAAATGAGCTATAATGAATAGTAATGACACACATTATTTTTATGATTGAGGTGAATCTAAAGGTTTCCTACAGTTTGTTTATTAATAGAATGAACATTTATGGAAACACAGAATTTGTTTCTCTATTGGGTGTTACCCTAACAAGTCAGAGACTGAACAAGGCCAAAAAACATTAAATCAAATGTAGTAACCTTGAAAAAACATGAACTCAGAACACAAAAACCCTAATCTATGTGAATGCCTAATGAGATCAGCATCTGCTGATGCATCTTCAACATACAATGAAACAGTGTATCATAATTCTTAGCCCTGTCCACACTGTAGATGAAAGCCTCTTGGCATTCTAATGATGCCGTTACTATTGAAACAGATATAAATACATTAAATAATGACTACACTGTGATAACCAAATGAACTTCATCACTTGCAGAATGACAGAATGATGAGGTATAAAAGTGTAAAAAATATCGGTCCAGTTATTTCATCTTCCCTTTGTCAACACCCCGTTTATAAAAGACAACGTCAGCTGCAATTCCACTTCCTGTTTGTTCATGTGTTTTTAACAATAGCGAAGTTATTAGTTTTTGCCTTCTTTTGTTTGAAAAAGAAATCTTCATTTATTTATATTATATAATACTGTTGATTTGTTTTATCTTGTTGCCACTCATTTTAATGTTTTAAGTAAGTTAATTGTGATTTCATTATGATAAATTACAAAACATAATTAATCATGCACCGTATAAATTGTGTATTTTTGAATGTCTATTCATTTTGTAGTAGATTAATAAATGATATTTATCCTCATTTTATATTTGCCTCAAAAGCAAAACAGCACAAATCAAAGGCCAGCTAATGTACATGTAATGTACAAATTGTGTATTTTTGAATGTCTATTCATTTTGTAGTAGATTAATAAATGATATTTATCCTCATTTTATATTTGCCTCAAAAGCAAAACAGCACAAATCAAAGGCCAGCTAATGTACAGTACACTTACAGTTCTTTAGTCGCAGCTGCTAGAGTTGCTGTGCAAACTTAAAGCATTCGCATAAAGTTGATGATGCTGTTTCAGAAATGATACCTCTGCATTTTGTCTTCATTCACACAGGATTTTAACATCTTATTCCTGAAATCTTTATTATCTCTCTTTACCCAATCTGCAGATTATAAAGTACACATTTAGATTTAGTTTTAAAGTCTTACTGTTGACAAAACAGCAACAGGGTAGAAGTGTTAAGTCGATACAATCACCAGGGACAGACACCAGACTCCACTGGTCCACTGGCCACAGCACTGTAACAACCAGCAGGTGACTGGTCACTCGTTCTGTTTCCAGGGCTACAATGACATCACAAGAGTATAAGTTTTGAGCAAATACACAGGTTGAGCAGACCACTCCCGTTGGAAAAGAGCACTAGGTCCGGTTTACATAGACTATTTATTTTGTCTGTGGTTGAAAAAAATAAACCTATACTTAAGCTCGTTTCATTAATACAAATAGATTTTCCCCAATTTTGCAGCAAAGATATACATTATAGTAGCAACCTCTCAGTGCTTGCTATTGCAAACGAGTAACGCTAAAAGCTCAAATGGTGGTAAGTGACAGTGATTTGTTGTGCTGTTTTTTTAATCAGTAAAATAGGACAACTTGCTCTGGGTGCAGCACTGGGTGCAGTCAGAGGAAAACATAACTATGTGTACTTCTAAAAAACCTAGTCAAGTGTCCCAAACAACAACAACCTTTTTGAATGAAAGGCCCTTTGTTGTCAGTTATTACAAATGTTTATAACTTTATAAGTGGGCTCTTGAAAAGTTTAGTGTTTATAACAGACTGTGTCCCATACTATGTTTTGATTCCAGATGCATCAGTTAAAATAAAGACATTTCGGGCTTTTATACCTGAAGCTGGTAGCTGTCTGCATGCGCCTCAGCTGATGTATAAATCATAATAAGGGCATTCTGATGTACATCTATATGATGCCCTTTTAGGAATTTAGTCCACATAATTTACAGCAAATAGGCAATAAAGAAGACTTACATATGTTTTTTGATAAGATGGTACTCAAATCGCCCAGTTAAACTTTGTCTTTCAAAAACACCACAACGATGCAAACAATACTGTTACAACGCAAGAGAAGGATATAAACACTAAAACTTACCTAGATTTATGCAGAAACAAACAATAAATAACAGACAAGCATGACACATTCCCGAGTTGTTATTGAGCACATAGTGTAAGTATTGTGCTGAAGAGTCTTGACTCGGATGAGTTTTATGGATCAGACCTGTGCAATGGTCAGGGTTAAACATGTCATTAAGACTGTGCTACTGACAGCTGCTGAAGCCATGTGGATGCCTAACATTTATTTATTAGAAACCCTTCCAAAGTACAGTAAGGTCAGGCGGTCAACAAGTACCCCCATCCACAACTCAACCACTGTAAGCCCTAACATCACTGATCTGTTCTCCACAACAGAAGAGCAAATACAATAAATACAATAAATACAATAACAAAACAAGAAGAAGAATCATGATCGCGTCACTTCTTTCCCACTTCAACAGTGACATTTGGACTCTTTTAATAAAGCTACAGACTTTACTTTGTCAGTCATGAATCTTGATTTGCTACTTGCTTTTGGGTATCAGGTGGGATTAGGAGGAGGAGCATTCTTGTTCTAGAGAGCATTTCATTGGCTGTGTCAGGTGAGTCATTAATATTTTTCCATCCCTTTCCTTAAAGAAATGAAGTTTTTCGCTGTAAATCCTAAATTATCTGTATGTGTATTATCTGTTAAAGCATCTAGCATACAGATTGGCCTAAAAATGTAAAAGAAATGGACTAAAAGGCACAAAACTTAAAATTTGATTTCATGGAAACTTTAAAAGATTAGTTTTTCTCAAAAATGAAAAAATCTGTCAACATTTACTCTCCCTCATGCTGATATCAAAAATCCATATCACTTTCTTTAGTCTGCAGAACACAAAAGGTAAAAAAAGAAACATAAAATTATGCATAATTACATGCAACTAACTCTAAAGCAAACCTTATCCTAATCTCAACCCTACAGTAAATCCATACGGTACTTTAATGTATATTTACACTGCAACAAGAACACATTAAAGTAGTGTGAAACCAGTAATTCTACAGAATGTGGCTCAACATATTGTCTTTGTGAGTGTTTGTGAATAGGAGCATGCGTTTTGTACCTCTCATGATCACATCACTAACTGGTCTGTGCCAGTTCTGTGCTGTAGCAAGTGTGTGTCAAACAGGAAATGTCTTCTAAACACTGACAGCTGGATGAAAGCCAGACCCAAGCGGTTTTAAGCCAAGATTGGTGCCTGCAACGTGAACTACCAGACACATACTGAAAGATTGTACACATAATAGTACTGAACAAATTGAAGTGCATGGCTGTCCACGTTTGCTGAGTATGTGTAAGTTGTGGGTGTGTGTGCAGGCGTGAACGTGCAACGATGTCACGTGCACACTATTCGAATGAACACATTCAGTGTTTGGAATAAGATTTTAAAGTTTCAATAGGGAGTTTAATATCGGAAAGGGAACACAACTTATTTTTTCACTACATGCAACAGCATTTCCAACCCATTTTACCTTGTTAATGCGGTTATTTTCAGATTTAAGCAGGTCATTTAATGAGAAAAAGGTATGACACATGTGGCCTCAGTATTAATGGTGGTGGGAGGGAAAGGGCCGAAAAGAGAAATCAGAGGCAGCACAAGTAACTACCTTTTCATTAAAGATGACTTTTTTGCTTGTTGTTTTTAATAACGTGAACATGTTATTACAAGAGGAAGTTTCTGCTACTTTCAGAATTCCAACGGACATACAGTATAATACATGCATACATTACATTTATTTAGATTCAACAAAAGATCAAATGAATCCATAGGCAGACAGTGAAGAAACATGGCTCAGTGCTGACTTTCAGCAGACAAGTGACCTAATAAAGCTGAGCTAGTATGCAGCATTGCGCTAGCAACACCACGGTCACAGGTTTTAATCACAAAGACGATGATTATACAGTTATACTGTTAGTTGCTTTGGATTAAAGTATCTGCTTTACTGTAAGTGCTCTATAGTAACACTGGGCAAACTGATGGAATCATGTTTAAAGAAAAGAGGTTTTGATAGATGCTGAAGGGTGCAGGAAATTATCCTGAAGCAGAGGAGAGATAAGAAGCAAGCAGAGACACTAAGAAGATGCAAAGGCATTTGATTTTATAATGAATGATAATATGTGAACTAGTTTTTACATGTACTTTTAATTTAAGGGTCAAAATGTTGACTTTCTCTGAAGAGCTCATTGTGCTAACCATCATTTTATCCAAATGAGCTGAAATATATCTCATTCTTAGCACAATGACACTGTATTTTGGCAGAGTGTCAAAACATCTCTACAGCTGTTGCCACTGGGGTTTGTGCAAGCTAATAAGTGCTGAAAAACTTCTCGAAAGTGTCAGTTTATAGCAGTGGCTCGTCAAATTAGCATGTTCTCTCGCCAGTCGTCCCCCAAAGGTAACAGAATCTGGCTCAAGGGGCCGTCCTGATGGTGTTTCTCTGTAGAGACAGCCTCTGAAAGCTCAGTCAGAGAAAGCTGGCTGTAATGACTTTTGTCTGCTCCTAAACCTCTTCCCGCTTCTGAATGAAACACTCAAACGTGCGCACTACTGAACTGTGCCTAAACAGTCATGTGACCACAAAGTCTGCTCCATATAATGAAACGTATACAGTGAGGTCCAAAAGTCTGAAACCACAAAATGGTTCTAGTTTGCATATAGCATAACAATTTGGGTAAAAGTTGACTTGAAAAATTAAAGTAATAGTTCACCCAAAAAATGACAGAATATCTGTCAGAATACTTTCCCTAATGTTGGTCAAAAGTGCTGTAGCACTTGATTCCTTCAGTGGAATGCAAAATAAAACCTTATTCAGAATGCTGGAGACCATTCACTGTACGCAATAACAGAAACTGCCCTCTTTAAAATTCTGCCTTTTGTGTTCATACAAGTCCTTCAAGGAAAAACAAGGGAAAGTAACTGATGACATCATTTTCATAATTTCTTAACTAATTTTTAACTATCCACTATTTAGGTTGTTAACAAAAACAAAACCTCCTATACTTTGAAACGGTCCCTAGCTTCAGATCTCCTACTTATAAATGTAGCTTTGTAGATTAGGCTTGTTGGCTACTATGGCGAAGTGTTGAATGCCTTGTATTTAAGTCACCTTGGATAACAGCATCTGTTAAATAGATAAATGTAGCATTCATTTTAGAATTGTAGAGTATATAGTATACCCATCCAATCAGATCATGCGCTTTAGCTGACAGGGACTCAAAATCTGATTATCTGTGTTAACCCATCATAAGGTTCCAGATGTTAACCCATCATAAGGTTCCAGATGTTAACCCATCATAAGGTTCCAGATGTTAACCCATCATAAGGTTCCAGAGCATTCCGTGTCCTTCAGTGGAAAGGGAGAATTTAACCTTTTAAACACAGGGGTTAACATATTACAAATGTGCTTAGATTTGTTTAGTGACATAGACATGCAAAATCGTAAAAAGTTCTTTTTAATTCTATGTGATAACCTTGTTTATTTTTAAGCTTAAAACTTTGTTTATTTACAGGTTTAAATTAGATTGTGACTTCTAAATGTTTAACATGGTCTTGGAGTTTCAGACCCGAAGATTTCTAAACACTGAATAATAATCTGTGATGATTTCTCGACACACACAGTAGTCTTCATTGTCTCATTACATCGTTCATTTGTTTAAGCAGGGATGTTTTGAATTGTTAAGTGGCTGCTGATTAATTCTGTCATTCCCAATAATGGGCAGTGTGTTCAAATATGAACTTCTGATGCGCTTTTATGAAATAATGCAAAAAAAAAAGTTTAATGACCTCTGCTCCTCTGATGATAAATTATATATATATATGTATGTATATACACAGTATATATATATATGTATAGATGATAACATCAAATGCATACAAACAGCCACACTCGACACTGCTTGTAGTTCTGCTAGTTGGCAGTGAATATTAGGGAGTCAGGTTTTTATTAAGCTGTGGTCTTGGCTGGCAGTAGTTCAGGATGACGGGGGAGGGGGTGTAAAGGAGACCCGGTGAAAGTTGGATAAGTCGCTCTTTGTGGAGACGCAGAGGTGAAAGACAGACTGTGCGAAGGGGAACGTCAGGATCGCCCATCTGGCTCCACAGCTCCGGTCCCAGCACGCACGCTGAGACCCGTGCCACTGCCCTGCTGTTTCCGCTAGTAACCACAGCCTGCTCAGCTATGTGTGTGAGTTGTGTGTTTCATGAAGGGATGTTCCCATTGGCAAGATCCATCAAACGCAAAACACAGCATATACAATACCAATAATGCTGTGTTATTCATAATATTTACTGTCTCTGAAAATGTGTTTATAGTCATTCAAATATACAATGAAAGGGAAGGCTGTCATGTCAAATGTGCTATTTTTCACACCTGTTTTGGAAAGAAAATCACCAAAAAAGCAACATTTATAATGTCTGTCTGGCTGCAAGCACAAGTAATAATCGAGACTTGACTACAACACTTCGGTTATATAACCGTGTCAAAATATAAATACATTCAGGCAGGCATTATAATTTGGACCTCAGTAACCTTGTGCTTCACACTTCTTCATTAGTGGCATAAGAAACTTTTGTGTACCCAGCACACAAAACTATCTGCAAATAGGACGATCATATTTCTTACACATATTTTTCTTAAATTGACTATTTCAATTCTATTTCAATTCACTTTTCTATGGAACAGAATTGGTCACATTAAAATCCTTACAAAGTAACAAGATTTAATGCAACATACTCATGACTAATATTTCATTAGACATGTCTAATAAAGTTGCTCATCTGTTCAATGAGTAATGTAATGCATCAGAACTTCATGCCTGAATTTATTAAAAACAAATATCAGGAGTATTCACACAAGGCACGCTCTCACCTCCATTTATTTATTTATTATTTGTTATTGTTGGTCTATGCAGACATGTGTTAGATGTGTCTTGCTATTTTTTGTGTTCCATGCATTAAGATTGCAATAAGATTAAAGATGTATAAATTCTACAAATGCATTTTGAGACCTAATTGCATAGAATCTTTAAATGCAGGAACATCCAGTCTGAACGCTCCCTTATTGTAAAAGCAGTAGTGACGTGCAACTGGACCCTCAGGAATAATGCAGAGACTGTGTATGCAGCACTCGGCCCTGATGTGAACGTGGACTCAGTGTTGGTTTATTAGCCGCTGGGGGGCTTTTGCTTGACAGTGTACCTGATGTCCTCACCTCTACAGACGACCTCTGCGCCGGCCTGCTTTCCTTCAAACCCAGTCAATATTCCACCTTGTCATCTCATGTCAGGTCACGGCCTTTCACAGAGAACGCAGAACAGTGACCCTTTCCACTTTTATTTTTTACTGCGCTCCTTGTGCAAAGTGTCCAAAGCAGCCACTTTTTTCTTGGAGAGGGCACGTTCAAACACATGTGGTACAAATTACATCTGTGTGGTGCGACTAAAGCCACGACTCTGAAAACCAATGAGCTATGAAACCTTGTCATGTCGGTCTCCTTGTCCCATAATTCAACCAGGAGCTGGGAAGAAGCAGCCACCTCCCGCTTCCTATCTGTTTCCTATGTTCTGTCTTTGTGGTGTCCAGCTGAGTTTTGGTCCCATTCAGAAATCTGACATATGGAAATACATTGTAAAACACATAAACAGTATAATATGTCCATGTATGAATGTTACAGTTCTAACAATTTCCACATACTTACAGCACATACATCATACATACATATATATATAATATATATATTATATACACGTGTGTATAACACACACACAAACACACACATTTGTATAGAATGCATCGTATAGAATGCACGTATGTGCTATATATATAATAAAAAAAATCTGCCTTTATATGTGTAACAAATATAATGTGCATGTATTTCTGTGAACAACTAGAATTCTTACCATATGTAATTCCTAGTGCATACATTTATTAAACTGTGTAAGAAAATAAAAAATGTTCTCCACTTTATGTTTGCAGCTAGAATTTACAGTGTATGTATTAAACATATAAAGGAATTGGATATATATGCAGTACCTACAGTATATGTTCATACACAGCCATATATCAGATTTCTGTGTGGGATGTCTAACTAGCCAGGCTGTAATGTCTGTGTGAAACATAGAGAGCTGTGACATACAAGCATCTCTCTTTGCTCAGGTCGGGTGCTCACCCATCAGATACGGTGCAAAGCATACAGTTCCTGAGGCATTGGTCTAAGCTGCCTTGATAACACACATAATTACACTCTGATAATCATTTTAGAAAGCAGGCTTATCTGATTGACAGCTAATGAGGCAAGACCAGGCCCCTTTCTCTCCCACCCTGCCCCACAACCCCTTTCAAACAACTTCAAGCTTAACAGGCTCGGAAAGGCCTGTATTAGCGTTAGCTACAGCCAGTTTGCAACCTTGAAGATGAATGTGTAAATCTTAAATAAATGTACAGCTTCATCTGTGCTGGTGTTCAGTCAATACTGATCAAAGTGTCACTCATACAAACACTGTGTTAGTGTTAAATGAACACTCATCAGGTGAACGTACAGCTTCATCTGTGCTGGTGTTCAGTCAACACTGATCAAAGTGTCACTCATACAAACACTGTGTTAGTGTTAAATGAACACTCATCAGGTGAATGTACAGCTTCATCTGTGCTGGTGTTCAGTCAACACTGATCAGAGTGTCACTCATACAAACACTGTGTGAGTGTTACATGAACACTCATCAGGTGAATGTACAGCTTCATCTGTGCTGGTGTTCAGTCAATACTGATCAGAGTGTCACTCATACAAACACTGTGTTAGTGTTAAATGAACACTCATCAGGTGAATGTACAGCTTCATCTGTGCTGGTGTTCAGTCAACACTGATCANAGTGTCACTCATACAAACACTGTGTGAGTGTTACATGAACACTCATCAGGTGAATGTACAGCTTCATCTGTGCTGGTGTTCAGTCAACACTGATCAAAGTGTCACTCATACAAACACTGTGTGAGTGTTACATGAACACTTGTGCTGTTTAAAAATTAATGCAAATGTAACATTTAACACTCTGTGCTGATCAATTCAACATACCCTGAGAATTTATTTAATGATGATTATATGCAAATACTGTAAATACTTTTTTACATTTTGAAATCAGAAGGTTGATGATTTTTCTGAAGACATAAATTGACTAAAACAGAAGAAATGAGTTATAAAAAGAATTTATTGAATGCCATTTTTTTAACAATTCTTCCTTCATGTCTAATCTGCAGTAACATTCAAACGTTTAAAACATCTTTGTTTAGTACAACATTCTTCAACATGTTAAGACCGGTCACTCACCCTAGGGTCCCCATTCACCTTCTTAACCTAAAGAGAAGTTTACAGCTGGTGTTCTTCAGAAGACCTGCCTCCCCATGCATCACAGGGTTCTCTGTCTCAATCAGTAAACGTGTAATGAGTGCTGTGCTAATGACATTAATACTACACCTTGGAACGAACTGCATTGCGTGAAGACAGATTCAGTCAAGAAGGATGATGGAGATGTTAGAACAGGCAGGAGAATTAGAAATGCTCTGCACATTTGTAACTAAACAGCACATTTTAACACACTGGCTGCTCAACACTGAGTTTATATCACTCAGTAATTTGATGTGTAACTATAGTTTGACTACTTAATCTACTAACACAAAGAAGCTAACTACACGGAAGCTAAGGTGTAATTTTTGGTGCAAGATAAACAACAATATACTGCTTATCTTGTGCTGGGATTTATACTGGTACCTGGCAGTGGAGGTACAGGACCATGAACAGTTACTAGTATCATTGTAGAACGTACCATTCGCTCTCAGCCATGATCATTTATCCGCAAGAACAGTTTGAGTTCTTAAATAAAGCAAGTAGTATTTGCCTGCTTACAAACACATGTCAGCCCCCATGAGGCGACTCACTCCAACTTTTATTACACCAATGATATGACTGGAATCCTCGTTCACGTGGATTCAAAGTCAATTTAACATGTGCCTGATTTCCGTTTTTTTCTCATCTTCCTAAATAGTAATATGTGTCCAGCATCCTTGTTTATAAATGTTACTTTCCTGTAAGGAAATCAAATCATTATCATACATAACCGGAAGCAGGTGCTCAACTAAAGACTTACTGAGCTGGCATCTATCAGACCATTCTGCTCTGTTATGACACAAGCCTTTCTCCACTGCATGTAATATGAAGCCTTGCTTTACAAAATGGGCAGAAAAATAAGAAGCTAAAAGGGCAAAGCAGAACGTCCGTTAAATTGCTTTGTGTGCCACCTCGATACGCTTCATTCAGCACTGTAGACCAAACAGCAATTTCTTCTAATAACTGCACCATTTATGATCTGATGTAATGACATGAGGAGATATGTTAAGCTTTCGCCAATGTAAGTAGATTAATCAGATGCAGGAGTTCCTCTAATTGAACTGTATTGTTTTTATGAGAAATAGCATAAAGATTACTCTGCTTTAAACTGCTGGTCACAACTCCAATGGGAGAAAATATTATAATGTGAGATCTGATAGCAAGCAAATCCTGTATCAGAGCACGACATCAGGTGTGTGTTTCCCAGAAGCACTTGGTTAAATAGTTGATTACAGAATCCACCTGAAAGTATTATAAAGTGTAGGGCTTTGCACCATTCAGAAATTAAAAATGCCTTTTAAATACTGAACAATCTCTGAATTTTAACTGAGGAAGCAAAGAAGATAAAGAAATAAAAATGTGTTTTTTAATTTAAGGAAAAACAGTTGAAATATAGACTGAAATTTAGTCTATGGTAGTTTTTAATAATACTTTCATTGTACACATCAGAACTCAAACAAACAACCTAAATAATATCAGAATGAAACAAAATCATTTCATTTTCATTTTAAGCTCCTTTTAGGAGCTTAAAACCACATTAATATTCATTATATGATATTATTATAGACATCATCTTGAAAAGTGCCTGCGACTGATTGTAAAGTTTACTTGGCTGATGGCTGAAAATGGTGGACAAAATGGCTTTTATGGAATTGTGCAAGTAAACAAAATGAGCTATAACATGCTCATAACTTTGTGAAGCAGCACACACACAGCAGAGCTCTAATAAACATATAGAAACAGCAGTGTGTACTGCACAACAGCACACAGCCACTCAAAAATAAACTGATTTAGGGCCAAATAACATGTTGTGCTCAAACCCCTGGAATGAAGAGTACAGATGTCTGCTGTGATATTAGTGCATCTACCTGATGGAGGAAAACAAAAATGCTGCCTTCTGTTTAAATAGTGCAAACACATTAAACTAGGCAATGATAATATTAGTATAAAACAGTTTCCAGTCTTCTAATCAGACTGGTTGACCAATGTTGAAGAGTGCTTATATTTAGTATAACTGCACTGGGATGTTTATTGTTTTATCCCTATAGTCTGTGTTTGCAGTGCGAGAGTGTAAGTGGTTCAGAGTGTAGAGCAACGTTTAGTCTGGATTGTTTGAAGCGAGTAGTTCATTATGAGAATGTAGGACAATTAAAAACCCGGAATGGATCCAAAGTGGATTACGGGGAGCGGATTGGAGTGGATTACGGGGAGCAGATTGGAGTGGATTACGGGGAGCAGATTGGAGTGGATTACGGGGAGCAGATTGGAGTGGATTACGGGGAGCAGATTGGAGTGGATTACGGGGAGCGGATTGGAGTGGATTACGGGGAGCAGATTGGAGTGGATTACGGGGAGCGGATTGGAGTGGATTACGGGGAGCGGATTAAAAAGCCAAAACCCACTTGTAATTGTCATACTGTATAAATATATTCAGTACAATGTTACGGTGCTAACATTCAGTACATTACTCTTCCTTGTTTAATATTGCTTTACTATATATGAAATAAAATATTTACAGTAAAATACACTCATAACACATGTACACTCATACACTCAACATTTAGATTCTATAATAAAAGTGCAAAAATGAATGAATATTATAATGAATGAACATTCTTCAGTATTTGAGACATCTTGAGAAATAGAATCAAAAGACAGTGTGTAATATTTCAGTGGTCAATTCTACATGTTGCAATACCTGCAGATTTACTGAATAAACCCATACTGACAAAGCAAACTGTGCTTTGATTAGTTTATGTCAATGCAGCTCTTATGTCAAGTTGTCCAGGCAGCTCTACACAGACCCTTCCCCTTTATCATTTGTTTTTCCTGCCCTCATGTGGAAGAGGTATGTTGATGCGTCTAGGTTTTTGAAATGAGATGGACTCTGGGAAAAGCAGGTAATGCCAGCGGATGAAAGGCTTGTGGCTTCCATTCACTTATGCCTCGCGCCGAGCTGGCAGACACCATAGTTAAACGAGAAACCATCATGAAAAAATGTGCAACATTTTATTGGAATTGTGTAGAGCTGTTTTACTGCACATGAAACAAGCTCGTTTGGTTGTAATTAAACAAAAAATGGGGATGAAAGAAAGGAGCAGAAAGAGCAGGTTGGATAATAATGTTTTCTGTGCTTTTCTTCACCTTTGATATTCTGTATTTCGGTTCTAACATGACACCAGCTCAGAGTTTTTCTACTATTATTTAGATTTTTACGATTAGATTATGAGTGTTATCACTGTGTTAATAATCAGCAAAAGCAAAATCTAAAAATTAGCAAGACTTCTATAAGGCTTAAGACTTAAATATATTTGCTAGCCCTGTCTGGTGATTTGTTAACTAAAGATAATCCAAGGACATGGGCATCCACTGTGCTTTAGATCACAGCTCTCTCTCTCTCCCCTTCCTATCTCTGTCCAAGATTTACAATCCTGTTAAAACAAAAAAGTCTGAGATTTGCTGAGTATCCTCATGATAAAGTACAACCCTGGCTAAAGGTTATCCAGCTGCTGCTGACTGCAATGGAAAAAGCATCTCTCTCTCTCTCACACACACACACACAGGCTTGGCTCTCCTGTTATGGGTGTGTAACAGTTAAGATGATGTAGGTCTGTCAGGATTACTGCATTTGCATGGCAGCACTGAATTGATATTTCTCAAAAATACAAAATATTAAACACCTGCAAATCAAATTCCTTGTGAGAACAATTTGTCTAGGCCAATAAACTTTGTAGTAGTTAGTAATCTGAGAATTTTGTTTAACAATTATTTTAAGTCACTTCAGAATATTATAGTGTTGCAATTTGTATGCTTGTTACATGATTGGTGAGTAATAAAAACAGCAATTAAGATGCTGTTAATCAAGGATCAAGTAGTTGTCATTTCATAGTGTCTTGGTATATAAACATTAAAATATTAAAGATTAAAAATGACATGCTTTTTCTATTTTTATTTGTCTTTTTACATGTTAAAACATTTTCTATGACCACTCTGGAGTTTATTAGCTAAGCACTTACCACTTTAAACTGTAGTCTCTCTCTGCTTCTCTTTTATTTATTTTTGAGAAAATGTATCCTTTTCTGACGTCGAACAGCAGACGCCTCAGATTTACAAGCAGGAAAGACAAACTCAAACAGCCTATTTCCAGTAACTCTTTAAATAGAACATTCTGCTGTGGAGAGGATTCTGTGGTTGAAAGCAGTGACTTCCCTTCGTCCTCCCAAACAACTCCCCTCGCCTCGCCTAACTGCAAAGGGGCACAAGGCACTCTGAGTCTGTTTGTAATCCTTTGGTGACTCACATTTGTTAATTGAGTGTATTGGCAAGGCTGATCCCAGATCAGGTGTATATGGGAAATAAAAGATTAATGTTAAGGTTAACGAGGTTCTTTAGATGGGCACTGATCATTCTTAATGAACTGAGTCAGGCAACGGTTCAGGTCGTGTCAATAAACGTGCAGACGTCTCTTTTATAACATGTCCCTCAAAAAAGAATGATAAACATTATAATGGATCACCTTCTGAGGTTACAGCTGTACGGGAAATGAGAGGGCATCTCCTTTACCTTTCCTGGAAGGATAAATCTGTGCATGTCTGTGTGTGTGTGTGTGTGTTCAGGGGGTGGTAAAATGGTTGATGCCGTGTAAAATGCAGTAACAAATTGCAGATGATACAGGAACACTGTATATCATAATAACATATTCATAATAACTAATTCTAAAACTTCATTTATTCATTCAGTACATTATTAAGACTGTTTAATATAGTAATATATTAAAGTATAGTAATAGTAATATAGTAATATAGTAATGTAAAGTATAAGTATATGTAGGCTCCCAGATTATAACCTTCTCATATAATCCCTTCCTTAAATAATTACTCACCAAATATCTGTAAACATTTACACTATTTGTTTTTTTTACTTAGCGCAAAAACAGTAACAATCTCAGTTTGGAAGACAGATCAGTGACCAGAGACGCAATATAATAGGAGATTACTCAACACCGATACCGATGCAGTCTGATACAGTCTGATGCAGTCTGATACAGTCTGATGCAGTCTGATACAGTCTGATGCAGTCTGATGCAGTCTGATACAGTCTGATGCAGTCTGATGCAGTCTGATGCAGTCTGATGCAATCTGATGCAGTCTGATGCAGTCTGATGCAGTCTGATGCAATCTGATGCAGTCTGATACAGTCTGATGCAGTCTGATACAGTCTGATGCAGTCTGATGCAGTCTGATACAGTCTGATGCAGTCTGATACAGTCTGATAGAGTCAGCAAACACATCCAGCTTTCCTTGTCATCCCTCATTCACTCTCATCTGTAAACACTAACCATGCTGTTACTGCACTGCTTGGTCTGCCAGTTTCTCTAATTGTGGTGTAACTCAATCCTGGCACTGCAATGTAACAAGTCCCAAAGTTCCTCAGACAGCCAATCAGGAAGGAGATCCATAATGCTTCATATGGCACTTCGGTGTTCGGTAAAAGACCTCCATTCAACAAATAATCACACCAAATGCGAGAGGCGACCCACGTGAAAATAAGGCAGGTTTAATGAGAAAACAATCACGTCAGCATGCCGAGTTACTGCTCAGTGACAAACCATGAAAATCTTTAAACAGTGGTGGAGGTTTGGTGGGGCGCGGGTGCAAGTGCCAGCTACATCATCCGGCTGTGATTTGACACATGCCCGACACATCCTGTTCCTGCACTCCACTGAGTAACATGTTCACACATACATATGCAAATTAATTTGGTAAATGTCTATGTTTCATTTAAGGCAAAACAAGTATTGCAAACAACAGAGATGGATTTCAGTACTTGCTCGACTAGTCAATTAGTGAGATCAACTAGTTTAGCTAGAATTTAGCATTAATAATCATTGCATATATTTAGGTTTAAAAGTAATTTAATTCTGGCAATATGTAAACTTTAAAGCAGCACTACTAAAGAAATAAACAGTGAAATGGAGGCATCTTTTGCACTGTTGTTTTGAACATCTCACCAGCATGAAGTTAAAAACAACTCAACTTTTCAAAATGTGCCTTGAGGCGACTTGCATTCTGTTCCATTCCGCTGCGCTCCATCTAGCTGTTTTTAAATGCATGAATGCATTTTATGTGAACGTCCCCAAAAAGACTCCATTTGAGGCCAGGTAAACACCAAACCTGCTTAATTATACTGGACTTCCTTAAAACACATTATGTAAAAACATTTCTAGTACTATACTAGAAAACATGCATAAAGTGTGTCCCAATACAAAGCAGAATTGTTACAGGAAGATGTTCAAAGGTGCATGAGAAACAATACCATAAGACACCATAAGATGAAAACGTCATTAGGCTATTTACTAGAACCTTTAGAACCTTGACAGGCTGTTGGAATGAGCTAATTAGAGGGAATCTTTTTTAAATACAGTAGAGCTGCTGTCTGGAGAACGGTCAGGTGTGTTCTGTACACTTACTGCTTGGAAGCATGCATGTTTGTGTCTATATGGAAGTGTGTGTGTGTGTGTTTGTTTAGGAAGAGTGTATAGGTGGTGGTGGAGGGGTGAGGTTGAGGGTGGTCAGAGTCTCCTCTACCTCACTGGCCGGAGCTGCGGGCCTCTTTGACTCAGTAGTGGCCTTGTGCTACTGGAGTCTGATAGTCTGGCACTTTTTTTTCCACCACTCTGCCGCGAATGGCCAGGGAGGGCTGGAGAGAGTGATTTCTAAATGCATAACTCCACAATGTGGCTTACAGCCATGCATGGAGGACCAAGAGAAAGGGGCTGTGTAGACTTATAGAGAGAGTGACAGAGAGAGACAAATTTAAACTGGAGGGAGAGAGGAATAGGAAGACAGGAGAAGTAATATGAAAGAAACTTTCTTGTTAATTCTGATCACATTTTAGCTCTGGTTTGGACTTCCAATAGCTGAATAGGCAGAGACTTTTCTCTCTGCCCCTACATTGGCCGGTTTATGCTGACACCTAATCCACTGCTATATTGTCATAACATTTTCATAAGTGCCCATCGCTGTAGAATAACAGTTCAAGATGAATTGAAGAAATGCTTCTTTATGAGGGAAATGACACAAGCCATTAGTGTTCTAGGGCTGTTCTTCATGTATTTTACTAGGCAAGAAAAAATGAAAATTAATGCAACTCTGCTGTGCTGTGTATGTGAGCGCTACCAATCCAAGGATCGAGTCTTTGTGGTAAACTGGTTTGAGCGTGTGATGAATGAGGAGGGAATAGGTTCCTAGCGAGAGGCCCTGATGTGCCGCGGCCCTCATATAAGTTATTCCTGTTAGTGGAGTCTAAGACAGCACAGGCTCTGTTCTAATATCTCATATCAAAGGTGCAATAATGTCAAAACTGAGATATTAGATCTGCACAAACCTTCTGTTGACCTTCTGGTCAGTAGGTGACTCTTGGCTGTGCAAACCCACTGGCTTAACAAGACTATTCTACTTGATTTATGTCTAAATAGGCTCATTCTGGCACCGTGGAATCTGATACGACACTGAAATAGACAGGCTGGTTATCTTTACTGCCGAATGGAACAAGAGAGGGTGTGTCTAAGGGTTTGGGCTAGTTTGTTAAAATTGTGCCGATAAAGTCAAGCTTGACGTAAAAGTGCTCTCTGGCTGGTGGTAAAACTAATAACAAAATTGGAACAGCCTGTGGTCTGAATAGCACACATTTAGGTTTCACTATTTATCCTCAGAATGTACAAATCTATGCAGTAATTTGTCCTAAGGGACGCTAAGCGCTGTTATGGGCCTCAGTTCCTGTGGTAGTTGCGTTGCTAATGAATTCAGCACGCCAGTGGCAGAGGTGGCCTACAGACAGATGACAGCTGAGGTGAGGCAGTCTGCAAAGTGCATATTACACAGAAAAGGACTGAATCTAAAACATATTGTGCATAATCACATTGCTGATAAATTCAAAATGTATATAACAATGCAACAAAGATTATTTTATTACAAACATTGTTAAATGCTAATTAACTAGAACAAAATAAACAAACTACTGTTTAAATGTGATTCAAACACTGTGATTTCATAAAATGATTTCATTTATTTATGGAAAACATAAGAATAAAAATGTTGCACAGTAACACAATACTTATTCTAACATTCACTGATAAATGTTATTGCCTAAAACATTGGTAGTGTGACAGTCACATGTTTTGGACCGTGCTCTGGGTTTATACACTTCTGTCAGTGTGGCCGTCTGTCCAGTGGAGAAGCGTCTGTGAGTCCAGCACTTTAGTCTAGCACCACACCCTCAGGCTATGGAAACATAGCAGGAGAGAGAGATTGACTGCACCATGCCTCACAGTGTGCTTCATTAATGTGATAACTTACTGGCAAAACATTGCTGAAAAATAGTCTTCAGTCTGTAGATGCATGTGCAGAAAAAGTTTTTTATTTATAATTTACATAAGAAGTTTCACTCAAAGAATGCAGTTATTAAGACATAAAAGGTCTTAATAAATCTTCCCTTGCAATATGGCCCTACAGATATGTTGTACTTCACAAAAATCTTTTGTGTTCACTTGAAGGAAATTATTTACAAGTGGGATGGAATAAGGTAAATGAGGAGATAATTTTAACTATTCTTTTACAATTTCCACCACTGCATTTTCAATTCTGTGCCATGAAAACAAGAGCCGAAACCTTAATTAACAGACCAGATTATAGATGTAATTATATATAAACCTAAACCTAGTCTAACTTAAACAATGACATTATGTACTAGCCTGTATGACCTTTGACCTCATCAACACCAGAAACCTGTAACCTGTGTAAACATGTTACCTAATTGAACGACCTCAGACAATGTTTCTACTGAATAAAGCAACATTTGACATCGTTTGCAAAGCTAGTAAATGTGCCATGGACCACAGTGGGAGCCCAAAACACTTTACAGCAATAATTAGAGAGAAGCAGACACAATTCTGGAGAAATAAAAGGTGCCGAATGCCTTGTAGAAATGAGGTGCTGACCTCATACATAAAAAACAGACCTATCCAGCAGGTAAACAGGCATGAGGCTGAACACAGAAGACTGTGGAAGTGTGGCTTTTAAAAGGGATTTTCACTCTCTAAGTCCAGAGGTGAGCGCTCATACTGACAGTTTTATGGTCATGTGATCTGAGGTGCAATGCCAGAACTAAACAACAAGCTCAAATGTGTGAGTAGGAAAACCATGTGCTTCCACCACATCAGTGTAACGTTAGCCATTGATTAACATGTTAAATGGTCAAGTGCAGTGCTAGTCTTCAACACAGAGAACCAAACAGGTAGAGGGGCTAATTGTCACAGCGGTCACTATGCATTTTAGTACCTGTGAGATTTTAAGGTCCACATTTTAAAAACATTGTGGTTTTGGCAGTGTCATTTATATCAGGGCAGATTGTCAAAAGTTTTACATGTTGTAATTTTGCAGTGTATTATTTATAGAAGTAAAAATATAACAAATTAAACAACTGCTGATATTATTGAGTAAAGTGAGTACTCGTTAAATTTGGTTTATTGTTTAGGTAAATTTTTTTATTTGTATGTTGGCAAACTTGAGCACAGATATGAAATTACAAGGCAATATTTGTCTGAAAAACATCATTTTATCTCATTGCTGTCCAGCAGAAACAATTGAGATATTCAACGTCACTTGCCTTTCTGTTGTTAAATGATGTGCAGAAGTTTAACTGTATTGCGAGGTAAAATGACAGGCAGGGCTGAGTCAGACTACTAAGCAGAAGTGCATTAGACTCATTTAGCTCTATTAGCTCAGTGTGCTGTGTCAGCCAGCCGTTACAGCAGACAGCATAAACACACAGTCACCTGGAAACTATGGGTGTAGCTCGGGTGCGGGTTCGAGACCCAGGTTAGGCGTCAAATCCTCTGCCGAGTCACAATACAAAACTTACGGAGTCCACTGTACACCCGAGGTGGAAAAACACCAGTGACATCACTCACAACAGCATGTCCGCAGCAACACTTTACCAGTGACAAGCTCTTGTTTACGGACCACAGCTACGTGCCGCAAAGAGCACAAAGACAGCCTTCTCCCCTCCTGCTCCACCTCGGCCCCAGAGAGAGCAATTTGGGGGTTACTTGTGTCTGGAATGGAAATGTTAGGTGGTAGAGAGGCGCCACCTCCCGATCTGACGTCAAATGTTTATGCTTTTGATGTTAACAAGAAATTTCTCCAGTTCTTTTACAGAAGCACACACCATTTAAATACAGGGACACAAATATTTCAGCTTTTACCTGCTCCAGTTCAGTTTTTATAGAGAGTGAATCCCAGTTTACATGATCTTTGTGGAAAGCAGCTGTTTTCACAGGTCAGAAGGGTTCATGAGAAAGCAGGAACACATGTTGCACAGAACCTCACACATGGCCCAGTTGCTGCCAAAAAACAGCTTCTGTTCTATATTTCTGATTCTCAAATTTATACAATCACACATATGACAGACATGATAATGGTCTTTTCAACCTGATACTGCCCTGTGTTTTTGTCCTTTATTAGCGCAGAATATGACAACAGCAGTTCATCATCCCACTCTGGAAATTTCAGAGAAAAGATGTGATCATTTCTATTTAGGTCCTGTTGTGATTTCAATGAGAAACAGAGTGACACTGTCTTTAAGAAATAACTAAGAATCTCCCATAACCTTTCTTTTCCATTGCACTCATTTCTATAAAAAGTAACTAGGTTAAATCTCCTGGTGGAGTTGTGTTTCTGTTGTTCTACATCATCACATTAGAAACATCATATTGTAGGGGATACACAGAATGTTTCTCATAAATGGAAATGGAAAAATGACACAACAAAACTGGATTTACGAATACAAATGGCCATTAATAACAGCAGAAAAACCAGGAAGGTACAGTAAAGGTTTCAGTTTTTGAATGCTGTTCCTCTCTTGGCACCAAAGTTATCAAAATTAATTTTATTACTTATTTACCAGATACTGTCAACCCTTCAAATAACATCCACTGGCCTTTTAATAGCAAGTAAACCCAAAGAAAATTGATGAAACAAATTACTTGTAACAATTTCCAGCAAAGGCAATTCTAGGGTAAGTGGGCATTGGGATTTAGCCCAGGCCTCTGTGGACTGGTATGATGCCATCCTTTGAGAAAATGTTGAAGTAAGACATACTGTATAATCATGTTGAAATAGTACTTCTGTCAGCTAAAACTAAAAAGGTCCCACAGGTTTTAGTCTGTGAAAAAAGGCTTTTCGGCTTGCTGAAATGCAAGCCAGTTTGTATACAGGTGACAGTAATGTCAGAGTAATGTCAGAGTAATGTCAGGGTAATGTCAGGGTAATGTCAGAGTAATGTCAGGGTAATGTCAGAGTAATGTCAGAGTAATGTCAGAGTAATGTCAGAGTAATGTCACAGTAATGTCAGAGTAATGTCACAGTAATGTCACAGTAATGTCACAGTAATGTCACAGTAATGTCACAGAAATGTCAGAGTAATGTCAGAGTAATGTCAGAGTAATGTCAGAGTAATGACACAGTAATGTCACAGTAATGTCACAGTAATGTCACAGTAATGTCACAGTAATGTCACAGTAATGTCAGAGTAATGTCACAGTAATGACACAGAAATGTCACAGTAATGTCACAGTAATGTCACAGGAATGTCACAGGAATGTCACAGGAATGTCACAGTAATGTCACAGTAATGTCAGAGTAATGTCAGAGTAATGTCAGAGTAATGTCACAGTAATGACACAGAAATGACACAGAAATGTCACAGTAATGTCACAGGAATGTCACAGGAATGTCAGAGTAATGTCACAGTAATGTCACAGTAATGTCACAGTAATGTCACAGTAATGTCACAGTAATGTCAGAGTAATGTCACAGTAATGTCACAGTAATGTCACAGTAATGTCAGAGTAATGTCACAGTAATGTCACAGTAATGTCACAGTAATGTCACAGTAATGTCACAGTAATGTCAGAGTAATGTCACAGTAATGACACAGAAATGTCACAGTAATGTCACAGGAATGTCACAGGAATGTCACAGGAATGTCAGAGTAATGTCACAGTAATGTCACAGTAATGTCACAGTAATGTCAGAGTAATGTCACAGAGTAACGTCACAGTAACGTCACAGTAACGTCACAGTAACGTCACAGTAACGTCACAGTAACGTCACAGTAACGTCACTGGCTCACAGGGTGGTTTCATGTTTCATGTAGACTTCTTAAATGAAACCAAACTCAGTTGCTGTTTACAAGGTTCATGGCATTTTTATTTTAACATTTTGCAAGAATCACTAGTTGTTAAGTTTGCACATTTCTCTTTTTTTATCAGAGTTACATCTGTAAAATACAGTATGTAATACTATTAGTTTTCTGGATGAAGAACAACTCATAAACTCATCAAGTCAATAAACAGGCCTAGATATTTTCCTTGGTGCAGTTAGTATGTGCTGTATTTATGCAATAATCCAAAGTTGTTTTAGTTCTACTCTGTGTCCTATTTACAGAGCAGACTGCAGCCGATTTACTCATTTTATTGGTGACAAAAAGTACTGGACATAAAAATTTAGTGGTAAAGATTAAACAACAGAAACAAATCAGGCTTTAAGCCCCAGAAAATTAATGTCCTATAAAATTGTTAGGTAAAATAGCTGAAAGGTGTTTGTTATTGTTTGTTGAGGTTGATTAGCTGGACTATCTGCTAGTCTAACCTAGACAAGACTGCATGCGTTAGTGCTTAAAATGATTCTATTTCATAAACAGATAACAATATCCACATCTCAGTCCAGTTCCCCCTCCGACTCTCATCCAGTTACCTCGACAAGACACAGGCCTGTGCAGAGCTGAAATCACATTTCTGATCTGGGGTGACATTGAATCAAGGTTCATTAAAGTTGGACCATTTACAAAAAGCAATTTAAGACTGTTGTTGTTTCTCAACCAGCGGAATCAATGCCAGACAGAAGCTGTAACATTTGTGAACCGCAAAATAACCTAATAAGCACGTGACTTTCTTGTGTAAAGTATGTGATATATTTATGAGGCCCCGTGAAGCACTAAAAATGATCCACACCTGATAATATGTAGTTTTTGGACGACTTCTGCATTGTTATCCCTTCAAACTGGCCAATCAGGAAGTGATTGACATGGCTGATTCTTAAAAATGCCTAGTAGTGGCTTTCCTCAGTCACTCATAAATGAACATTTATTTGCACAAGACTTCTTTTGGATTTTCGTGAGGTGGAGGCTGACACCACAACTGGGTTGAGTGAACACAGGATGTCTAGCGAAAGTAAAATGAAAAGATTATAAACATTATATATTGCCTTATGGAAATGAGTGCCAAAATTATGAGGACAGTTATTCTGTTTCTTTCTGTGATGTGATATATTGTTTTTTTTTTACTCCTGTCTTGGCCCAGGATGAAGAGTGTCAATGTAATAAGCTGTTGGGAATGAGGAGAGTATTAAAGTCTTTTTGAGGCTGGAATTCATTTCACAAGGAGGTAAGCCCTCACTGAATAGACTAAATACGGGGTTTACTATTGTTTTCCTCTCTGGCTGCTGTTTCTTGGGGGTCATGAAGTTGCTGTTTCAACTGACACATGCACATTTTTAAACTTTCCAAACTTTCAATTTCAAACATGTAGTAAAGACATTTAGCACCGTATGCTTGAGGAAACAGCTGCTGGATTTCAACAGTTTTTATTCTACCTGGAATCACACTGAGTTAGCCACAATATGCACCATTTTTAAATAGTCAATGTTTTTTCAGCACAAAGCATATTAGACTGATGTGTCTTCCTTACAAAACATTTTTGGATTAATGTTGCGCTGTTACCACTTGCAGTAAAAAAAAGAAAAAAAAAAAATCACACGTAGAAAAGATGATAGTTATTCATCAGCTGATGTTGAATAACATCATATCTGATACACATAATACACGACCTGATAAAATGGGTTTCGTACTGCATTTCAAGTTGGCATTTAAAAATAAGCCACATAGATGACAGCCTTTGTCTTCTACAAGAGCAGGAACATTTTGTGATCATTTTGGGTTCATCATTGTTTTCCATCAGTTTTGTTCCCTTACTCGTACCACATTGAGTGGCAAGACTAACATAAAATCCATATTACTGGAAATAGGAGAGAAAATTACACATTACTGGAACATGTATTGAAGAATGTCTTTTTCCCCAAATTAACTCAAATACTAAAATTCTTAACTGGGGTTTTAGCTGAAGGTCACAAAATCATTTTTTCCATCTGATTCATCAAGGATTTACTGCTTTTGATTACAGTCTGTAGCCCTGGGCAATCTGCAGGCCTGAATCATGTAATCTCATAACCAATACAGTGACTGACTAGTTTACCACACATCACTGTCTACCACAATGTGCAAATTATACAGTAACTTGTATGGGAGTCAACTTTTACAAAATAACTTCTGTAAGTCACTTGTGGGGTGCAGTGTGTTGTCTTGAGGTGCCCCTATCCCAGTTAGCCAGCCATCTGAAATACTGTGATGGTTTTTTTAACCTTTACACCTTTTAAGTTTTTTGTGATATGTTTCTGAAAATCTTTCAAATCATTAATAGTGATCATGATAAAAAGTTAGATATATATACAATATACCCTTTAAATAGAATATACCCTTATTAAATAGAATATACCCTTATTAAATAGCAAAGCAAGCACACGTGTGAGCACACTAAGAAACCATTTTCACGTGTTTTCTGTAAGCCGCACCAGTCTCAGCGTCCTCTGCCCATGTGGTAGTGCTCATAGGTCAAGCAGACAGGGAGGTATCCATGAGCTGTATTTTATTTTCCTCAAAACAGCTCTGATAACCTGACAAAGTTAACACAAAAAGTAAAGTGATACTAAGATAAGTTGGTCACGAAACTTTGTCTCGCAGCACAAAGAAACGTGAGTGGAGTAAAGCCTGATTGAATTAGTGAAACTGAAACTACTACATAACATCAAACTCCCTCCCCTGGATGATCCCATATCATTCACTGAGATAAATACTGAAAGCTCATTTCCAGCCCTGTGCTGCTGTGCTTTTGTTTAGCTCTAACAGTCGCCTGGTTGGCTGTTTTAGGCTGTGGGGGGTAGGCTAACTCAAACCATCTGACCTACCGAACAATTTACATAAAGTCAAAGCAAGTTGTCTTCCATCATAAGCAAGACACTGTAAAGCACACGTGCAGGTCAGGTTTCCATCCTCACAGGCGGTGGTCCACAGCAGCCTACTTCATACTGTATATAATCTGCCCGGCTTAACCTGGGTTATGGACTACTTATCACACAAAACATTGGTCAGGGCAAAAAACACAGCTGCCAAGAATCGGTATGGAAGAGTGAAATTTAACCCTGAGAAAACTTTACTGCAATTATAGGCAGATTTAAGATGGGATTACAACAAGAGACGATCAAATGACTTGATAACAGTTGGGCGGTCACGTGTGCGTGAGGGCACCATCCTCTGATGTTTAAAGAGAAAATATACGCAACACATGTCCTCCACTAACGTGAATGGGTGTTGAAAAGGAACCGTTCCAGAACCGGAGACCTGCGTGCCGAGGAGGTTCTGCTGACAGATGCAGCCGAAGCTTTTCCCAAACTTTCACAGCCACACAGACCAAACAGCGGATTCCACTACAATCCAAGCCTAGAAAAAACAGTGCCTCTGGTGTCAGGGGAAATAAAGGTGGAGAAACATTTTTATGTGCCCACAAAGTTTTTTTGCAGAACATCTTGCAGCGGGCAAGACAAGTTTGTCAGTAACTACGGACAACAGTCCTGTGTACTGTTGTGGCCATGCACAAATGTGAAGTCTGAGATAGATTTGGGGAATTGTAAAAGATTTCTTTAAAACAGTTCTCTCTGAAGAATGAACAGCCCTCAAATCCCCATTCATGTTGTCCCAAGTGTAGCCATCTGAAGTGTGCTTCCGACTCCAGGATATCTGTTTATTCATAACGATGAGGCAACTGGGTGTCTGTCCACATTTCATGCTTTATTTTCACTTTCTACTTTTTTTTACCTCTCCTACTACAGGAGCATGTTAATGAGAAGCAGATGTTTCTGAGAAGGGGACAAGAAAAGAGACAACAGAGCTTAAGACAAAGTCCTGGTCCCGCTGTCGCCATTTGCCCTACAAGTTAGGGCTAGGCGATAAAACGATAACGATATGTATCGCGATAGACACGTGATCAATATCAATAAAAAATGTGTTTGATAAAACGTTCGATATTTTTTATTCTTCATCGGAAAAAAAGTTTGGTTGCATTAACAAAGGCACTCGCTCTCTGGTAACCTAGCAACGTAGGGAGTGACACGCTAACAGCCAATCATGTAACAGTATCAGTTTGGTTGCGCCATATCGTTGTCTCGTGCTGGTCTGCTGGATTCCTCTTCATAAGCAGAAAATGAGCACCGCAGCGAGCGAGGAAATTGTAAATAAAAAAAGGAAAAGTCAGCTCGCCAGTATGGCAGTTTTTTGGCTATTATAAGTCTGACCGTAGTCAGACCAATGTCGTCTGCAAATTATGCAAGACCGTCGTCCCCGCCAAAACTGGTAATACCACGAACTTGATGTACCACCTTAGCCGCGCCCACCCTTTGGAGCCAGATGCCTTGAGGGGATTATGATCAGAGGAAGGTTAAGTTTAAAATAAAAATGTTTAAATGTAATATATTTTTCTTCTGGTCCTTGTTT
>JAZGTJ010005292.1:0-27987 GCA_036877575.1 Botia almorhae | reverse complement strand
TAGGTAGCACAACATACAGGCACTTATCTGGCAAACCAGCCAGAGAGTCAAGTATAGATACATAAATGTAAACACAGCCATGTCATTTCTCTACGTCTAAAGAAATAAAGATTTTAGATAGTCCCACAAAATACTGCTGTGGCGTATTGCTGCTTTATTAGACAAATACAAACCAAGACTACAATAACAATTTACCTTCACAAAAACCCCTGTGCATGTGTTTTGCGCATGCAGATATGATCCTCTTTTCTCAGCCCAAATTTTTACTCCGCCTGTCACTTGTGCCAAAGCACATCAAAGACCTCTTTCCATTAGTCTAAATAGTCGTCTCGCTGTCACGGTTCGAAAGATAAAAGTAATGGTTTATGCAGGCCACTGAATGTGATGAATTCATTATTTGAGCCAATGAAAAAACGCGAGCAAAACAACACAAGATATTAGTGCCATTCGCTCATTAGTGTAATAAAAAGCGCGTCCTCTGTTTCGATCTGAAACGCCATCCAAACGTCTGAATACTAAACAGAAAGAACGGAAAGGTCTAAACAAAGAAATACATTAAATTGTAATTGCTCGCGCTTATTCAGAAAGCATTAGATCTATTTTAAACAAAGACACATCCAAATGAATATTTTAACAATCACTGTTAAAATGACACAGTATACGCCCTTACAATGTCTTATTAGCCCTGGCTTTGTATAAATATTGTAAAAATATAATATGAAGTTAAAGCACTAAATGTCTCCTACAAAAAACTGATATATATGAAAGCGTTCATTCGTTTTAATACATCTGAATTTAATTATGTAATTATAATGCACTGAAAGTACAACTGCTGTATTTACAGTTCCAAGGACTATAGATATTTAAAACGGCACACATTATAAATACAGCTGTAACAGGACTTTCTGAACAGACTGATGACCTGTGCGTAAATCTCACGGCTAAACCCCTGAGCGCTCTGCTGATCTGCTATGATTAACATTCGCGTGTAAACGGCAGTGTACAATTAACACACCCACTCTCTGGTCATGAGCGCCTGCATACTTCGGAGCTACATAAAGTCAACAAGACAGTGATCTGAAAACATCCAGCCTCACACACAAACCTGCTGTTCATGCATACTACATTTCTGTTCTGCCTATGCATAAACACTTGTCTTACTCTTGGAGTGAATCTTTATTCGGCTCCGTTCTCAAATTCTGGGATTACGTTCTCAGGTTTGGCAGGGCGAGAGGGAAGCCGCAGCCTTTATCAACAGTATATTTGCGCAGGAGATGGTGCTGCGTTCAGAGAGAGCATAGATCTCAAAAGTCAATACACCGAGCAGCTAACAGCCTCTCCAAGTGTCTCACAATACAGTGTCTAGTCGTGCGCTTCCCCGCAGTGTGCTGATGTCATATACGCTGGCTGTTAAAATTTAAACCACATGCTAGACTGAGCTGATGTTGCTTTCGTTCGTTCAGGAATTTGTTTGTCTGCGTGCACGGCGGCGGCATCAGACTAAATTTCTCCGGAGCTATTTGGCTCGAATGTGATGTCGCAGTGTGGCCCTTCAATAAGCAATCTGGATCCACACTGCTCTCGAAAACATTATAGCACAGGCTCCAGAAATTAACTGCTGTCTGTGTCTCTGTTGTTTTAAAAAAACTGAAGCTTGTACTGTGATATTTTATTACTGTAGAGCATCACAGGAATTCTCACAGAGGTTAGGGGATGCGCGAGGAGGATTTTGGAGGGATTGATTCGAGCTTTTTATTTTGGTGCACATTTTATAGCATTTTATAGCGCAGTTCTCGTGTTTGTAGTTTATGCCTTAACAAGCTGCCAAACAAAACATACAAAATAGGTTTGTTTCCATGCTAGGTGATATTTCAGCTTTATAATAATCAAATTATCAGCTAAATTGTCAGATAAAATGGCTGACTTATTTTTGCTGAATGCCCCATCTTGTTTAATGAATAATTTAACACCGTTTAGAAGGTGTTTTTCTCCATGACTGGCCCCAAAACTTAAGAGACAAACAATTTCAGGCGCCTCATCACCAGGAGATAAACTACACTTGATCTTTGTGCCCTGTGTTCTTACACACTGTGGAAAGAGGTCAATAAATCAAACTCACTAGAATACTGCAGTCAGTGTAGCAGTAGGAATTGTGGCTACCAGAGGTAAAGCTATTTTCAAGAGTTTGTCTCAAAATGTCGAAAGCTTTCCATTTAAAAACGTGCCACTAACCATCCACAATTACGCAGATCCAAGTCAAAGGTAAATATCACGTCCTTCTCAAAGTGCTGCGTTATAAAACGCTGTGCTGCTCTCTCGCCCTGAATGTTTTTGGTGGCGCTCATTCATCATGAAACACTTTGAAGATCAGCAGGTGAGATGCTGCCAGGCTGTTTAAAATGCAGCACTTGCTTCCAGCTCGTCTGCGCGTCTGACGCCCTGTTTGCTTTTAACTCTGGCGTCAGCCTGGGGACAAAACGTACACCTTCACATTTAAGAGAAATAATCCGGAGATCAGCCATCGCCATCACTTTGAAACAGAGGAAGGAGTGTATTTCACTTCCTGTCCGTCTGTGTTTTACTGTTTAATAGCTATGTTCTTTGTAAGACCTGGGGACATTTTGTTTATTTATGAAAAAATCTATAAAATATCTATCAATACAGCTACTGTAAACTTTGGGCTGCGGTGTAAGCCTGCATTGTTTCTGGACTTCAGTTTTTATGTACCGTGGGGTCCAGAAGTGTGAGTTCACATTGTAAATCTAGAATGATCAAAAACTAAAAAGTTTAAGGATTTTCAAAAGCTTTGCTATAAAAATAAGTTTAATTTAAACCGAAGAAGACATTTCTAGGCGAGTATAACAACAACAAAATAATAAAAAACAATGGATGTATTTTCACTAATGGACCCTATCTTACTGTATACTATTAGTAATTCCTATTCTGATCCAAACCAATATCCAGAAACCTGATACGGAAAAACATCCATGTATTCCGGGTTTAAAATATGTCCGTGACGAGATGGAAAGCACTCCAATCTTTAAACAAAGCAAAAGAGAAAAAAACGTCCCGTTTGGCGGCAACGTCCAAATTATGACATACCTTTGGATTGAGGGTTGAGGGTCAAATTCTCTGCGGACTCCAATCTGCCAGGTCTCAATTCAGGCGGAACCAGTGTCCCTGCTGTAGAATTACCCTCCAGACCTGAGCTGTCAGCCACAGAACATTCAATTAATTCTAAACCATATGGAACCTCATTACAGCAGTGCGCTTTGAGAAGAAACCCGGAGCCCTTCAGTGTACAGTACCATAACTGTCACACTGAGAGATGTCAAATGGGCAAAACTCTTGTATACTGCCGTCAATTTAATGTTGCGGTTGACATCCGTATTGTCAAACAATGCCGATAATGCTTATCTCAAACTCAGAACGTTGGGTACAGCTTTAGCTCCAGAGTTTCCGCGAACGCTTCGGGAACCGCTATGAGCTTGTCTTAGTTTACTCGTTTCTACAGAAAGAAAGTGTTTTTGAACGCAATATGTTCAACTCCGCTCTTTTTGAAGTACGTTTCGTGCGCAGCCTGCTAACTATTTCCCTAAACTGTACGTCAGAAGGTTCACGAGCTGTCTGTGTAGCTTGTTTGTGGCTTCCCTAGGTTTCAAAAGATTCAAAGCCTGATGCATTTGAAGATGCCGAAATGACAAGCGAGAAATATGTAATTGTCAGCAGGCCAAAACATCCTTCTGCTGTCAACAGACTGCCAAAAGAATTTTGAATTTAATGTACCGACAATCTGTTCACAGGTCTACAGTTTCTGCAGAATACACGAAGACTGAGCGGTTTATAAAACCGTGTGACCATTAAAATGAATACAGAAAGACCGTCATATAATACAATTAAAGTGAAAATTCACAAAGCCAGTCTGTGGTGATTTACTTTAGGTCTGCACCAAAGAATGACAATTACATCTCATAAAGTACATCTGTATATCAGGGACCATGAGAATCAATACGCATGCATTATCCCAGACACGAGGGGCCGACGTCCGCAGGGTGAAATCTAACAGGCATCCGACTAAAGATTTACACCACCTCTCCTGGCAATTGCACTTTTACAATTCAACAGAAGCATAGTGTGTTAAAAATGCTAAAAGTCACTGACAAACGTGACAACAGACAGCATGTCATTGTAACTGTATTGCCATATTGACCATATTGAAAAATTTGCTGAAAAAATTGCTTGTGGAATTGTTACTGTTATTATAGACAAAATTACCATGTTGTGGTCCAATAGGAGTTGATCTCAAGTTTGGGTTCCTCGGGTTACTTTCTCTAAAATTCTGTCCCTAAGGTTTTTACCCCAGCATGAAACAATTAGTCGTGGATGAGAGATTTTGGCAACCGTGATCTTAAGATGTGTGTGATATTTCAGAATCTGATTATGAAGCACTCGTGGGTTTTCAAAATAGATGTAATATGATTTATTAAAAATCAAAACCTCATCTGCCTGAGACGTCGCATCTCTTCACTCATATGTCGGCGTAAAAGCTTTTGAAGTGCTCTCTACGCCCGCGTATCAGATTTCCTGTAGTCATTTCTTAAAAAGCAGCTCTCTTTATATACATTCAATTTATGAATATACATTTATCAAACATTGTCGTTGGAACATTCCCCTCTACATACTTCAAACAAAATAAGCGTGTACTTCGTTTCGAATTAGTGTGTCAGGAATAAAAATCCTTCTGTTAGAGCTAATTAATATTATTAATTGGCTCTTCGTAATCTTTCCACGAAGACTGCTTTATTCTGAATCGTGTTGTTCATTGTCGTAATTCATATGTTGCCTTTAATCGTATTACAAAAAACCCTAAAGACACTTCAATTAATTTTAATATAGCGTACGACCGGGAGGAGCAATTGAACGAAAACCAAGCACTAATGTAGACAACAGCATGTCACGTATGAAATTCTGTGATACCAGAAACTTTCCCCTCAGCGTCTCCATCTCTAATATTTTCAATAGTCAACTCTTAAGCACGCTTGTGTTCCCCTCAGCCTCCATTGCTGCAAGGCCAGAGGCCCTTGTAATGATACGGATATTCCATCTCGAGGAGTTGACTTCAATTCGGCAGGCTGGGAACACCCCAATGAGGCCTCCACAAACAACTCGCTTCAATCTCCTGCAGCCATTTCCAACTTATCAGGAGTCATTACCAGTCGGCTATTGTGAAGGGTTCAAGGACAAGCAGGAGAGCATTGCTTGTTTGGTCTGTAACCAATGAAGCAGAGTTGATGGTTTGTTCTGTAACCAATGAAGCAGAGTTGATGGTTTGTTCTCCTCAAGTCAACATGTGGGAACTGTACAAATTGATGTTTTTTTTTGTTTTTTTTTCAAATTTAACCTCTTTTGATAAGGAGATTTGATACAGTTATCTAAAATTCACTCTTTATGGACAATATCAGAGGCAGGGATTGGATTGTGTGGTCTGTGCGCTATAACACTTTACTAGTTTCCTGCCTGTAGACAACCATTATAAGGAAACTGCTTACTGTGGCCTAATGCGCTAAGATTTGTTAGCCCAAATTTAAAATGCACCTGATTGCTAATCGATACTGGCTACAATCAAGCTGATGAGCCCAGAAACTAAATGCAAGGCGAACTTTTACGTTAAACGTTTTCCTTTACAAACAACCATTATAAGGACGACGCGTTAGCACTAATGAACTAACACAACAACACTGAAAGGCCAGATTTGACATGCAACTTAATAAGCAGCAACACAACCTACAAACAAGATGATGAGCCCAGATTCCAACCGGAACGCGTGAAAAATGCAACAGACGCCGTCCTTTTCGCCACTATTTTCTGCGGCCTGAATTTGTTGACGCGCCCTTTCTTAAGTTTCACTCATTGTTCCGCAGTAGTGAGTTCTCCTCCCAAGATCCAGAGTGGTCGAGAGAGAGAGAGATGGGGTGGGAGGCTATGGCAGCAGTAGCCTTATGAGGAGACGCCCGAGGGCTTTTCAGAGGAGTCCTCCAAACTTCAAAGTCTCTTTGCTTCCATAAGAAAGGCCATTGGGGAGTTGGCATCAATTTTAAATGATAAAGAGAGAGGTTAGGAAGGGAGTGTGTGAAAACGTACCAGAATAAAAACCGAGACTCTTGTCAGGATTAACATTAGCTGTATTTGTACCGAGAGCGAGGGACATGGTATTTGGATTGAAGGGTGTGTAAGTTCCTCTGCTTCTCAAACTGAAAAAAGTGCCATGGACCTCTCTGACGAGCGCATCAGCATGTTCTGCGAGACGCATCAGGAATGCATTACCTCAGCACTATCGCTCGCGTCGCGGTAATGATGTATGGACTACTTCCTGCCCACATGATGCCAGACACATCAAAGGAACTAAGTGTAAAAATCCTGTTTAAATAATCATGCTATCACAGACTTTACGTTATTAAAAACCTAATGTGAAGAATTGTCGGGTAACCCTTAGTGCCTCGGCCTAAGATTCCAGTTATGGAAGAAATATCTGACAGCTTGTAGATGCTTCAACTTCATCCTGTACACTTTCAAGTGACAAGCTTTGGTATCTGTATACTGTATTACAAGACTTATTTTGACGCCACCAAATACACAGATTCAACATCTCTACGATTTTTTTATGTACTCAGCAAAATATGATCTGAACAATACAAATAATCCAAATGTATCAATTTTTAGAACAAATATGTAAGGAGAAATTTGTGTGTGGCAAAAATATTTCCTTTGCCCGGAACAACACTTGGGTGCAATTACTTGTGAATGAAACCCAGTGTATGCATTTATTAAATTGTGAACTCTCAAGCAATAAAAATGACCTGAAATCACGCCCAAGGAGAAAACAACAAGGACTGCCAGGTAAGCCATTTAATCTTTCTCACTCTTGGCTGCCACAACTCAAGGAGAAAATATGAAGGAAGGACGTTGAGATGATTGCTACATAGCAGCCAGTGGTCACCGGGAAGGTTCAGAGCTCATTTAAGAGAACCGAGGACCTTTTCACCTCGCACACGGCGCAGGGGCTCCGGATGACGAATGAGCTCACTAAACCACTCTGTTCTGCCGCTAAAACAGTCCCGCCCCCTCACTTCACCTTTGGCCATTTATCATTCACATCCCTGCCCTGCCAACACGCCTAGCTCATAAAGGGCGTTTTGGCACAATAAAAGAGCTATTTTTACTGACTTATTGCCAAAATAGCCCATAAACGACTGATCTCGTTGGAACACGTTCCGTCGTGGGCGATAACGTTACAGCCGAGTGGAACGTCACGCCTGTATTGATGATATTTTCTCCGTTTGGAAATAATGGCGCGCTGATCAACAGATGCATTTTTCCGCATCTCTGTTTACTTGATCCGAACGGATTAGACCGGGGAAATGAATCAGGCCGCAGCTCTAAAAAACAATCTGGAATAATTGAGCTACTCTCCGGAGTTTTGTGCATATTTTGAATGCATTTACTGCAAGACGCGTGCCCGGAGGATGCAGGCTTGTTTAATCATAATGTTTGTGTAGTTAAGAAAGACAGAAGCCTATCAAATGGATGGAGTGTGCTTCCGTACATAATAGCAAATAATAACACATTTGCAAGTTCCTCAGAGAGATGCGTTCGCGCCCTCGATTGTCTCTCCCAACGACAGATTACATGTCAGAAATTTAAACGTCTTCTTCTCTGTGGTGAAAACTAATGAGGGTGATTACACAAGAAGGTGAAAAATAAGAACTGATTAGCCCTCTGGAAGGCATAACAGAACTCATTTACAAAAATTTAGCTTGATTTAAACACGTTAATTGCTTCACATTTCAAAAAGCCATTGCGTGTTACATTCCGAGTTCCGTTTCTGGATATATACTACCATTGCATTGATATATACTTACAATGCAACTACTTGCATTAAGAACTATTTAATGAGAGCCAGCTACCAATTAAACCAAGATAAACGTATATATTTTATATATATACACAAAGCAATACCAACTCGTAACAAAGGTGCGTTTTTTTAAGTACAAGTGCGCAAAACCAGCCAATTTATATCACAGAAAACGGCGAGCTAGACTTGTGATATATGTTTATATAACGCTCCGGTTTGAGTCAGCCACACCTCTTTATGTGATGCGACGCTCCATGTCCTTTTCCTACATCCTTTTAAGTCTTTTAAGTCAGCGTTTGTGATTGTTCAGGGATTTGAGGAATCCCCCAAGCAATTTGTTGTGGGATTAAATCGGTCTAATGAGTAGGCCCGAGTCAATTAGACATTAGTGTTTTTCCCTTTGTTTTTCTTATGGGCCCTGGCACTTTAAATGCATATCCTGTCATCCAATATTATTAAGCAAAAACAACTGGGGACAAATAAAAGTATAAACAAGTACGGGTGAAATCACTGACAGCACTCTATTATTCTGTCTCCTCAGCAGGACTAGCACTTCCTCCTGTTTAGTTGTAATTAATTGTAGTTAATTTAGTCACTGAATACAGCGCTCTGACTGTGGAGACGCCTTAAAGACACGTCACTCTACTAACTGGTATGCGTGGACCACTCGCTATATGTCTGTCAGCTGTAAAAGTCTTGTCACTCGATATTTTCAGGGAAATTACTGTTTGTCTCAATATTTATGTATAATATATTATAAATATAATGTATATTTATGTGATATGAAATACTTCTCAAACTATTACAACGATATTCTCAAACCGAAGATATTTTTTATTTCAAACATGCACTAAAAATGTTGTTCAATTTAGCTTAGCAGGAACAACTACAGTAACTACAGTAAACATTAAATGTAAATATTAAATACTCAAAGAGTGCAGTTACGATGCACAACATCACATGAACCCGCGGCAACGTAAACCAGACTGTTTTATTTTTAAATTCTACTGCTAATGTGCCAGTTCAATCAAATTTTTATAGCTGCTACACTACATATACATGAACAAACTCCCTGTGTGACCTTAACCACAGACCGTGACCGTTTATATAACCATGTGGAAACCTTAAGCGGGTTCACCAGTCTTCAAAGCCCTTAAAACTGCAGACCTTCTGCTTTTCATATTTCCCAGAAGATGAATTAATAAAGTGCTTGAGTGTCACATTTCATCTAAGGATCTATAGCTACAGAAACATGGCAGTACTTCCAGCAGTACCGCTGTACTCTCATAATTCTGTTGTCTTAGGAACATGTGCAGGCAGGACTGGTTGGGTTCCTGGTGTCTATGTCTCGAAGAGGACAAACATGGATAGCAACCCACGTGTCTTCGCAAGATCATAAACCACGCCATGTCTTACCATTAAGACACCTTTGGTGCGCCTGTATCTTCTTGTGCTGTAAGCCCCATTTTTAAATCGATACGTCTATGATTGTTACATTTGCCAAAGGTATCCAGCTGTACCATAGAGACTTGTCTTGTATTTAAGGAAAATAAATTGTGTAAGGAAAGAATCAAATCCACATGGGCTGCAATTTCAACCGTATCTCGGCATCTTACACCTAAAAACTTGTTGGCTAAAAAACAATTTATGGCTACTGAATCAGTTGTTTTGTAACGCGTCACAAAAGTGTCACGTTAAAAGTTATTACAGATCACAAATAGAAACAGGAACGACCGCTGTAAAACAGACATTTTTCACGCAAGCTGTCATTGGCTGTTGCCATGTTACACAGACACAGGAAGAATGTTCAAAGACGACGAGGGGAGCGACTACAAGTATCTGTATTTTTTGTAAAAGGTGACAAAGACAATAAGTCAATATGTTGTGATAAAAATAAACACAAAGACAACAAAACACTTAGAAATTGGGCTGTCAGTCTGTCTGTCTTGAAATATTTCTGTACAGGACTGTCAGTGTTTAAAACTGTAAATTGTTTATTTAATAATTCTAACAACAGATACAATATGACCATAAGCCAGAGTCAAAAGGTTTACATTTCAAATGCACATAAGACATTAATGTAACTTAATAAATAACAGCAATGATTTGTTTACTTGTACATAGCTGCAGATACACGCGGTAACTGTTGCATTTTGTTTTCGTTTGAACCCTGGACATCTGTTACTTGCCACCAATGGTTTAAATGAGGATGTTAATGGTTAAAATGTGTAGTATTTTCCTAGAAACTGAGAGGGTTTTCCTCTGAGAATGTCTGCTAGCCCACCTTTGCCATTTAACTCGAAACGGATCAAAGGCTGCTCTACATTCGTACATTAGGGTTTACCCCTCTCTCTGGGTAAAAGAGCAAGCAGACGATGCTCTACAAGAGCAGTGTCACTAATGCTAATCACCAGCCATTTAAACAGACCTTCTGAGATGAGAAAATCGCCTTCGCCCGAGCGTTGAGCTAATTAGAGGTTATAGGACAGACTCCTGCTGGTTCTAATCACACAATATGGCATAACCGCAAAGAAACCGCGTCCCTCCAAAGCGCCCGGGAAGCCTTGAAACAGTACCGACCGAGGTTTATTCAGGCAATAAAAAGATGAGTGACAAAGGCTTTTCCATCTAAATATTTCTTGCTTGGATGGAATATATCTGTGATTCAATAAGGCACCATCTTTTCCGCAAACTAATGAATGATACTCGCGCCGAGCGCCAATAACCCACTTGGAAATCTGTCTTGGAAACAATGAGCCGAAATGAGGAAATAATACAGGGGTGAAAAATAAACAAATAAAACTGGTGGCTGCCGTATCGGTGGGGGATATTGGAAATGTCAAGGTGGGTGCGTGAGAGAGAAAAAAGATTTCTCTGTTCCCCTCTGGGGACTTTACAGGTTGTGAGTGTGAGCGAGAGAGAGCGAGAAAAAGAGAGAGCGAGAGAAAGAGAAAGAAAGAGAGAGAGGGGTGAATGGTCGATGATTACCATCAGGTACCAAGCCTGTGACTGTGATATCACCACCAGTAAGGGTAATATTGCCCCAGTTCTTCTCTTAAAGATAAGTCTACAAATTCTGAAGATTTGCACACGTCGTTTTCTTTATATATTGAATGACACAAACTTTGCCAAAGGGGAGTCATACAGTATATATAAAAAAATTTAACTCTAGCTATCAGTGTTTGTGGAGGTCTGATTGCTTCATGTCCCCTCAGTAATGGATGTTTCACTGGCTGTAGATGCAGAGGGTAAAGGGCGATGCAAATATTTCAAGTAAGATTCAAGTTGATTTAAAATAAAACCGACATATTTACCTTGTTTCGCAATACGTTTATGATGCATTATAAAAATATAAAAATAATTGATTTTTTAATAGACTAATTGTCAAATTGTTGTTTATGTTAGCAGTACATAATTCATTTTGTGATTCATTTGAATGCTTACAGAAGTTATCGCATGTATGCATTTTATAATGTACATTTTTGCATATCAAGAAATCGTGTATTTGAAGTACCAGTATCCACATTTATAATACGCCCGCTGGATTTGGAATAATGCATGTTGACATTTCCTGGCCTTCATTTAGACAGCAGAATATTGAACGCAGCCGAAATTTTTCTTTGCTCGCAATCAGTTCGTAGTGATAATGAGGGTCATAGTTTTAACCTGTAATAGACGTTACACACCATTTGCAGTTGGCATTTATTTCTAATACAGCGGCGCTGAGAGTGGATCCATTTCCTGACCCTTTCGAATACGCATGAACATGCCCAAATGAATTTAAATCTCACTCCTAAACCACGTCTGTGTCTCGTTATCATGCGTTGCAAGAACAAAGCATTGTGGGAAAGGTGATCCACGTCACTGTTCCATTTGAAGGGAAAGCTCTTAACCTCATGAGGTGCAAAATTGGCAATATCTTCAAACCGACAGATGCAAAAATCATTCAACGTTGCGTGAGAGAACGATCGTCAATGCCGCCAACTCCGCGGTAATGAATTAGCCGGGGAACTCGAAACACGAGCATGCGGTGTACTAAGACGGTCTCAGGGGTGCTCTACAGTTCTGTAAAAGAATAAGTGTTTCGGTAACACTGTTAAAAGAGAAGGTGTCGAGAGACGTAGAATTACATTCCTAATATAACCCAAATAAAATAAGAACTGATGTTTATGCTACACAGGTGCCCGATTCATTTGTTTAATATGGCTACTAGCGGCGACAGTAAGATATATGAACCCAGTCGGCTTGACTCATGAATATTAATTAAATGACGCAACATTCTGCCACCTGTGCTAGCCATAGTTGGTAATTATTATTTTGGCTGGCTACAATTATTTAGTGTATGGGGGGCAAAACCCTTGTGAAATTTACAGACTACAGATTTTACGAAACGTGGTGGAGGAAAATCTCAGGACCCGAATAGATGTCTTGTGGCATGAGTTTTATTTTTTTTTTAATTAAAGACGGTCGGTAACAGATTCCCACATTTTTTGAGTATCTGGCCATGAGCTTTATGTTGTAAAGTCAGCAGTCCAACCTTTGCAAACTTATCTCAATAGCCCTGCGTCCTCTTCTATTCCACTGGGCTTCGTCTTGCTGCTTTTAAACACCATCAAGTATCTTTTGTAAACACCCTGTTAAAACCAGGGTCAGGTGACCCCAAACCAGGGTACTTATACCTTGTTCAGGATCTTCCTTGTTCAGCCACTAGCCAACTTTTAAAAAATGTAATTTCGCACATCCCCGGTGGCGAACAGCAATGTTTTTACACCCTAAACTGGTAATGACTCTGCAGTAGATTAACACCCCGCCTCACCCCTTCTTAATTAGATCACTAAATGATTTCAAGCTTAATTGAATTTCAGATTATTATTGCATGACAGCAGCTGTTTGAGGACAGGAAGAAGAACGGCGTCCTATCTCGGCCCTCTAGGATTAGTCTGATATGTCGAGAGGAGTGTTTTCTCCGTTGTTTGCTAATGAATAGCTATGAATGCGCGGTCATACTGTGAATCTGCGCCGGTAGCTAATTGAAAAGTAATCGCACTTCTTCATCTTTACACAGGCTGCCGTCCAAAGGAGGCTCATATTTATAATACTCTCAGCTGGGCTGCAGTCAAAGCAAGTATTTATTCCGAGAGAAGAAACTACGGAAAACGTGATACAGGTCGCTGGCGTTGCTAGGACCCTATTTAGGGGACTTCAAACCCCGCCCATTACGCAAGCCAGCCCCCTAACATCTTCAATTAACCAGCACCCTTAAAAAGACTATTTCTCTTTGTATTTAAAAACAGTGGCTTTAGTAAGCAGTAACTAAGGTGATTTCACCGAGTCCAATCGTTACAAAGCCGTTCAAAGTTTAAAACGTCAAGTATTACACGTCGCACTGGATAAAATGCAAACAAATAAGCCACCGTTGTCGATCTACATTATCAGTCCATTTAGTTTTTCGCGAAAATACAATGCAGAATTAACAAAATGTCTCATTTGTTGCCATGCTGTATAATTTGCAGCACAAAATACACATTTTAATGAACCCTAAGTTAGTTTAAAGTTGTAATGCGTGGTTTTCACTAGGAAACTTTCTTACCTGCAGTCCCGCACAGTTGCCACGGATCGGGTGACGTAATAGCTCACGCTTTACATGAGAGTGAGGTAAATTGTTGCGTAGTCCTTGTTCTTAAATGTTGCGTCACAAAACGCGTTTCTCCCTCGACGACCGTCATATGCGCTTGCATGTTGTCTTCCTAGGCTTATTGCGCTATTTTGACACGTGTCAAAATGTCGAGGGACTTGTTATGTCTTTAGTGAACACTTTTGAGGAAAAGACAGTTTGGGACGCGTGTCGATGTGCGTCGCTGTGCGTCGCTGATTACGTATTTTAATAGGTTTCAGTTGACTGTCGCGTCAAGTACACCGTGTTAAAGCGACAGCGATCCTATACACCGCTGTTAACGTTTGTGTTGTCAAACAACAGAATTATAATAAACACATTATAAGCACTGTTATATCTTTGTTGTTTTTATTTGTTCTGTTGTCATTTGTTTTCATGCTGTTATTTTATTACTGTTTACTTATTTACGTATTGGGAACTTTTTAGATATATTAAGGAAGTGTTTTTGTGGAATACCAATAACAAAAAACAACGTTGTTCGCCAATGTCTAAAAATGACCACCACAAGGTTAGTCTATGTGTATATGAGACTTATATATTTCAGATAATATTATATACAGATCATATATCATCCTCCAGACTCTTCATCTCAGCAGGTGTCGGCTGTAGCAGTCTCCTTTTCTAACATCTTCCGGCTTCTTTTGTTGTACACCGACTATATCAAAGTCCCCAAAGGCTCAAAATCATTTTCGGGTCAGTTACTTCCACACTTTGACCTCCATCGGCTTTGTGTAACCTTCGTCCACGGATCTCTCCAATGGACGCTCGTGTTAGCTTTTTTCCTTCCCCTGATTCAATACCGATCTCAGCCCTGTACGCTAACAGGTAATGTTAGCCTCCAGCCACACACCTCGAAAGAGGGGGAAAAACCCTTAGCAGGCAGTCTGGGCCTGACCTGATTTACCGGTAATGTATTTTAATACAGGCAAGTCTTTGGTCTCCCGCTGAGATGTCTCTCGGAGCAGAAAAAAAGGTTGTGCTGCTGCGTATTATCATTTCATCATTTATTCATGGCGGTCTATAAACAGAGGAAGGGAGAAGAGGGCTGAAGCGGCTGGCAGTTTGTCCACCTAAAAGAGACGCCCATTAACGTGGGTGACATGAAGAGAGTCGGGTGATGTCAGATGCTTCGCCTTGACATTAAATTGATGATAAGGATTTATTTCAAAGCTGGACCTAAACTGTGTTCAAGACTTTATTGCGGGCAGAACAGAGGGCTCCTGTAGGCCACACTTTGGCGGAGATGAAAAGCTGCTCGGGGCCACGGTCTGGCAGAGGGAAAGAGTTCTGCAGCCATATTTCTGCCCCAATACGAATAAGTACCTAGCTGTAGCACGTTCCCTAAAAGCCTTGCTTTGATTTATAAACACCAACAAGTGAAACGCGTTTCAATTTTACAATGTGATTTTGAGCGGAGGGTTCGAGATGGCGTTTCGAGAGCGAAACTGATGACCATGCAGTGCTTCCGAGGTGCGAACCGATTTTAAAATATTGATATTTCTAATACTAACGAGAATCAATCATCACAATAATATTAAATGCTATTTGATCATTTATTATATTGCGTAAATTGATGCATATTATATACTATTAGCGGCTATACAAGACAGGAATTCCATTCATTTTAACATAATGATTTAATTATAATTGGAGCTGATGATGGAGTTGTCTAGTAAGATTATTTTTGGAAATTATCTACTATAAACACTTTTAAAAGCTATAAGCTAAATATGCGTCCATTTTAATTGCTATAATATATTCTTAAATGCTAATTCTATAGCATTTCTAATAAAACCTACTAGTCTGATGTTTACAATATTTATTATTAAATAATGTTGTTTTACTGTCGTTTTAAGGTTACGGAATATATACATACATACATACATACATAAAATCAAAACCCATTCACTACCAACTCTCTGAAAGTCAAGGAATACCTGGTAGACTTCTCTTCAAATCGTAATTTATTTGGCAAGCACATATTTGAAGAGACAATGTTTGGTCCAATCAAAAGGGATATGATTGAAAAGCCCAAGATGTCACCTTTAATACAAAGAGGTTTCTGACCGGTAGCGTATATTTCATACAAATTTTAGATCTTGGGCTCAACTACCTTACAGGGGACAAAAAAAGACAGGAAGTCTTGTGTCACAGTGAATTAGCAAAGTGATCAACTGTAGCAGCTAGCAGGATAAATCCAATAATGGATCCGTCTGCGAAGTGACAACAGCACGGAGCGATTTGGGACACGGGCAATTTTGACAAATTTCCTGAAAACACAATTTTCTTGATGGGAAATGATTTGTGGTTTGAAAAGTGGCAACGCTTTATTCAAACCATATCTTGTTTAAAATGCTTGATGAAAAGAAAATACAAGCTCTCGGCTTTAGACGCGTTCCTGAAAGGTTGTTCAGGCAAAATTGATTTGCTACATTTGTGCCCGGCAACTTTCACTGCTGCACAAATAAAGAAAAAATGACTAAATCTGGCAAATATATTCAAGATTATACCGATTCCACTATTGTCTCAGCACTTGTCCTAACTGAATTTCATTTGCCATTGAATTTTACTTGGCTTAGACCGACCCTTAAAACTGAACAAGCATGTGCTAACCTAAGGCATTATTGCTTTTGATAATGTCTGTAATGCTGGTAAAAGTCTCACAGCTCATGTCCACTGAATTAAGCTTAAAATCGAACAGTCTTGCTGCTGATTCTTCTACACGGATGATAAAGATGAGATCTCTGTGATACGAGAGCACACTGCCCTCTGCTGTTTCAAATAAGCACGTTCACCAAAAATATCCGAATGTGTCGTACGTTTTCATTATTTGATAAGCCATCTCGTAAGTTCATACCGACAGCCTTGCTTTCAGCACCAAAACACTATCACAAAGACCTCTATGTAAACTTTAGCATGTAGCTATTTATTTATTACCACTTTTGTTGAAATAAACTAGAATTAAGTGCATCAAATGTCAATCCTGAGGTCAGCTGAAAGAAGTGTATCACTCACTGATAATATCAGTTCATCACTTACTCCTGTAAACACACGTACTGTAACAGATTGACGGATCTGGCGATGGGACGTAAACAGAATTTGTGCTCCGTCAAATCTCCGCCTTTGTTGCAAGCTGCACATCAGACTGCCGATGAGCTACAGCTTGGGAATACAAAACAACGGGATGGAAAAAGCATTGCAAGGCAAAAAAAAACCCTTTGGAATTACTGAAGACTGTATTTTGAACAATATATAATCTTCAATTAAACTAAAGGCCAGAGTTTCAGACCCACGAAGGCTGAATATTAAGCGCACAAAACGCTTTGTGTTGCTGGAAGAGCGTGGTGCACGGTCACGGGGTCAGTTCCAAGGGGAACCTATTAATTGCTCGATTGTGGGTAACCTTGAACGCGTTGTATATTGCTTTGAATAAAAGCAGCTGTAAGTGCCTATATGTAAATGTAACGTAAAATCGTGAAAGCTTATCTATGTCGAGCTTCGCCTCAGAGCTCCGCTTTTCCTGTTCTGCCTACGTATCTTCTCTCATTGTTGCCCTATTTGTACAATTGCTGTAGAAAGAATTTGTCAATAAACATATGACACTCTAACCAGCCGGATTGCCTTGCGTTGCAGGTTACCAGGGGAACAAAGATTCACCCGTCTGGTTTCTATGGAGAGCAAACACAAACCTCAAGGTTACCGACATTAAGAAGTCTCATTCATGTGGAGAGGCTCAGAATTCCTGACGGTTCATCCGAGTCTTCTATTTCGAACCCTGTCTGTCTTCCTTTTCATCCCCGCATAATCCTTCCCGAGAATGACACGAGAGGTGAACAACAGCGATGCCCGACTTCTCGCTGCTTTTCTGTAATGACAAGTCACAACAAATCCCACACCTGAAAAAAGTGGATCGGCTCCTGTGAAACTATCAGCTCGGATACGAAGCTGGTACTTTCCAAAGTAAGGGTTCGGAAAATATTTGTATTCTGTGGATTTCTGAGCTTTCCCACCAGATTGTTCTCCGTCCTACAAGGGGGGGATGCGATTTCAGACAAAAAACAGGTCGCGTGTTTCTGAACGCTCGGGGTCTTTAAACAGGCCACGCTAAGCTAGTGAGAGAACCCGTCAAGGCGTCTAATGAAGACAAAAGCAGAGGGTTGGGGAAGGTAGGTGTGGGTGAGGTAAGGTTAATTTTATATTAATGGGGACCTCCGCCATCCTTGACAAATCACGCGGCCCCGATGACCCTTCCTCAGACTTTAACGTCATGACAGAAAGGCTAATGTATTCTTAAAGCAATTTATTTCACTCTCATGTACCGCATTTTTATAAAGCGCCGGTGCTACGTCCAAGTCAGTTGCTTTAATCGCTTTGTACCTTCACACTGTATCATTCAGATATTTTGGTATTCGGCAAGGACCTCGTCTGCGTGCGAGATTCGCACCAACAAAAACACGTTTTCAGCAAGATCCCAAAACAGCCTAATTGTCAAGGTGTTTTGCTGTCAAAACGAGCCCCAACAGAAGGCTGAGATTTTCTTTGCAGCAGGTTCAAGCTAAGTTGGGAATTAGGTTTCTATAATTATTGTAACCTTAGAAGTCATGTTTTCAAACTGTAAAAGAAACTGTCAAAGAGACTGTCATTTTAAAAGGGGGAAACATTAAGAGGCACTTTTTACATATTTATATTACAATCCACCTCAAAAAGGGGAAAGAACGCAACAGAAACAATTATTCTGAATAATAAATCTGATTTAACATCATAAACTGAAGTACAACATCCACACAAAGAATCAGGTAATTCATAGTTACTTGCCACCAGTTCACATTTTTAAGGTATAAACTAAAACTAGGAAAACGTTTATCTGAAATATCTGTTTTGGACACAAGCAAAGTGGAAGCAAAATAAAATTTATATTCATTTGGCGTGCTGTCCGGGGGGAGTGCTCAGTTTCTCAGTTGTAAAATGGCAGCGTGGTTCTTCATTAGTGGTACTCTTGCACTGAAATGCTTTGCTTCACCCTCTTCACACCCCTTTTAGATAAAATGATTATACGTATTGTCTATTTAATTTGAAAGACCCTCCATTATCACAAGGAAAACGCATCGCGTAGCAAACTCAAGAACGATGCGAGTAGACATGCCCACATTGGGAGGGTCATGCTAACGAGGACGGAGCCTTCATTGGTGTCCTCACTGACGTCCATTTTGTAAGTGCATCTACCAATGTTTCCCGCCTCGTCGATGGTGGACAAAGTCATGGAAGGAGAACAACACGAGGCCTCATAACGACCCATCACCATGGTTACGCCACCATCTTCCACTTGCCTTTGGGTGAGGGTTCCAGTGCCTTCCTGAAGGGTAACTCTCTCGACCCCCGTGCCGTTACTATCTGTGATGTTGACGGACAGTTCCCAGTTTGATGAGCTGCAGGAGGAGGAGAAGCATTTTCCCTCCACACCAACTACTTTGCATTGAGGAGGCGTAAAGTCGGTCAACTGGATGGAAGGGAGAAGCAAAAGCTAATGAGAATTAATGCGTCTTACATGCTAGCGAACACACCTCCCCCTCCTTCAGCTTTAGGCATAAAAACGAATATTCTCTTCCTAAACGAAACAATAATACTGATTAACTGAAGTTTATTAATCACAGTCACAATCAAAAGTTTGGAAACACTTCATTTCTTAGTATCAAAATTATGAAGTAACACAAATGTAATTTTTTTTTAAAAATTAAAAATAAAGTAGGTTATATTCTAGCATATGTTCTATACATATTCAATGCAGTCATCATTTTATCACAGTTTCTTGAGGAATCACCTCAGTCAAGTGTTTCCAAACGTTTTACTGGAATTGTAACTGTATTATGTGTATTGTAATAATCTAATAGTGATGTTCTCCTAACTGTAATTGTAAAAGTGAGATGGATAAAAGTTTGACATAACTTTTAAATAGGCGAAGAAAACACAGTACAGCGTACGTCAATCTTGACAGACGCTTCCTAAATTAAGGTGCGCGCCAACACGGACTTGATCAGATCACTTAAAACGCACGCTAACACTATAGTCAGCCTGCCCAAAACCATTTGACGTTACCTTGGCGACAACAGAAAGACGAAGCAAAGCATAATTAGAGTCCACTCCTCCCGGACCCTCTGCCTCGATGTTTAGAGTAACAGCTGTGCCCGAGACCGTGTTTTCGGGAGGGGTGAGAGACACATTTCCTTGTGCACTGCCTCCACTCACAACCGTGAGCCTGTGAGGACGACCAAACACAAGAACTCATTAAAGCTGATTTAAGAGTAAGAATAGAGTGAAGAGTTATGTGCTTACTTTGAAGTATGCTTCATAATGAAGTCTTTGTCATTGCTTGCGCGGATTGTGTGGACGCCGCCGGTTCCGTTGTTTGTTAATGTAAAACTGAGCTGAAATTCTTGTCCGGGTTGCATGGTTCCATCTGCCACAACCTGTGGAAATGAAGCAAAGAGACAGAAGAGATATTTAGAAGTATAAAATGGCATTACGAATTGGCCTTCATCTACAAAATTGAGCCAGTCTTCAAGTGTCACAAACGTTGAAAAATAGACATTGTGTTTAAGTGGAAGCAAAGCAGATCAGTTTACAGAATGCAAAACAACGCAATATTTACTGCTCTTCGTCTTTATACCACAACTGTGCAATAACTGTGCAACACTTACCATCAGCTCTATCACCTTGACTGTACTGATTTTGTGTGTATTGTTTTCGGTAACTCGCTGTATTTTTTCAAACTAGATTTATTTCGCTGATTTTTGAGCATAGCGACAATAAAGAATCTTGAATCTTTACGTTGATGGCGAGTTTGGACCGGGACATCTGCGTGGTGCTCTGACGCTGGAAGCGATTATTGGTGTTCGAGTCTTTTCCCTTTAGCAGTACCACGAACTCCCCCTCTGGAACCTCGTTCACCGTAACCAGGAAATCTCCACCCATCATTTTCTCCACAGTTCCGTTAGACACTCCGTGCCCAGAAACCTCCAGAAGAGAAACCTCTTGCACCTCAAGAACATCTGGACCATTCTCTCCGCTTAGCGTTAGCAACAGCTTAGCGGGAGAGCCTACATGAAGAGCCAACGGTCAACTGTCAGATGGCGATATTAGGTTAAGAATTAGTTAAGAGTTCGAACGGTTAGTTGAGAACGGTTCAAACCTGCTGGTGGACTTCCATCGATGACGGCATATCCAGGATGGGGTCCTTTAAATTCCTCCACAAAGTTATACATGAACGCTGTTGCGCTCTGACCTGAAAAACAGAGGTTTTAAATGAAACCCAAAAGGTTCTCTCAGCTTTATTTCACATCGAAAAGACAAAAATTGCCTGTAACTAACTGTAAAACTGAGATTTAGATATAATATTTAAAGATGCACTCTGTAATGTTTTGCTCTGCTGGCTCATATGACAGGCATGTCAGACTTACACCGAGCGGAAGTGAAAAAGACGTATGTGTGTATGTCAATGTATGGTAACCTATACTTAAAATGTGACTCTGCGTTTAACCCATCCAGTGTGTAGTAAACACACAAACCCGGAGCAGCGGGCGGCTATAAATGCAGCATCCGGGGAGCAAGAAAGAAAAGGGGCCTTGTTTATGTTTTTTATGTTTTTTTGTTTATATCAGGTGACCAGCCATATGTAAATTGAATAGTTTTTTACTGGGTGTTAGAAAACGCTCTTTAAAAAACTGTCTAGTTTTGGATGGGCTATTAAGTTAGTAAATCATGGCTCACCGGCTACTTTTATTGTGTAGGGCACTGTTGACCTCATTTCAACGTGCCACAAACCCGTATCGTGTACTCTCAGTCTGATTCGCTGCATGTTTGCCACTCTCTGAATTGTTCCCAGAACTCCGTTGGAAGCGGTGCTAGATTGAGACGCACCTGCAGCAAGACGAGGAACTTTAATTGATGGTTTGCTTTGAAGCTGTGCAAACAATAATCAATAGAGTTCGACCTGATACAATCAGTTTGTACGTATTAAACCGGCCCCTAAGTTTACCCGAAGGGCTGTGCAGGGTGTACTTGAGGCCACTTCCTATAAAATAGATTGTAGCATTGGACACAGAGTCATCCAGCAGGAAGGGAAAACTCTCAACAATTCCTGGATTCCTGGAACGTTGCAGAATCGTCACCTGACACAAGAAGGAGGCTGTAAATATACAATATTCATAAATAATGGTTTCTGTAAGTTTCACAGGAAGTACTGTACCAGCGCTGAAGCTGAGGTGTCAACAAAGAACTCGGCAATGATGTCATGGGCATGGGAGAGGATGGACCTAGAGACCTCGCTGACCAGACCCCCAGAAGCCGACGCCAGGTCATAATACACCTGAAACTCTGAGCGTGGCTGCGCTATCAGGGCCCTTCTCGTCCACCCCAATGTGATGACAAAAGACACCTGAACAGAAAGACAGATGAAAGATGAAAAAGTGAGCTCATAACACATCCAACAAGTAGGACTAGATCAGATCATGTGATCTAGATCAGATCATGTGATCTTAGATCAGATCATGTGATCTAGGTCAGATCATGTGATCTAGACTAGGTCAGATCATGTGATCTAGACTAGGTCAGATCATGTGATCTAGACCAGATCAGATAATGTGATCTAGACCAGATCAGATCATGTGATCTAGACTAGTTCACGTTTTTTTATGAATAAATGAACTCAATGTTATCACAATTTTTACACGTCAACTAAAACAAAATTTTACTAAAAGCATGACATGACAAAACACTGATGAAATGTATTCATCAACAGACAAAAACTAACTTAAGCATAAATGATGTACTAGATATGTAGTAAACTAAATAAACAAACAGGTTTACCGTTGACTTGGTGCTACGGATGAGGTTGGTGACGGTTTTCTCTATTCCTATATCTTTAGGTGACGCGTCAGTGAATACGTACATGTGCGAGGAGGAGGGAGCGGCGGTCAAAGCCAACTGTGGGAGGAGCCAAAAGTGAGAGAGGAGAGAAACATTAGGTGCATGGAAGAAACGACCAGGAAAACTCAATAAACAATAAGTGTAATCTAATCCATGTAAATTACTTAGTGAGCTGATTGGCTGGTTACAATACCTGCAGTGCTGACAGGCACATTTCCTTGTCACTGCCATCATTAACCACCAGCTTAGAAATTTCTGACTTCATCACATCTGGGTCTGTAGTCCTTATTAGGGGTCCAAATTCTACAAATTCATACACAATCTATTATTAAGTTACTTAAAAAGGTGCAGAGTACTGTGGAAGTGCCATGATGACGTCACACATGGTACATGTAATTGTGCAGATTATTTCAATTTCTGTGGACTATATTTTACCACTTTTTCAGAGAGATAAAGTTAAACACACCATTTCGGGAGAGGAGAGAAAACCCATCTGATACAGGGTTTGCACCCACCTGGAAATCTAAAAGGCACCAGAATATATTCGGGTGGCTCATCTTGAGTTCCTCTTTTACTGTCAATGATGTTATAGACGATTTTCCTGATATTTTCAATGTCGATTGCCATTCCGGCGGAGTTATCGATCACAAAAGCCAGCGCTGTGGTCCGCGTGATGCCCATCAGCCTGACGGTGAGAGACACAGGAGAACTGGGTCAGTAATTATTAGATCAAACACTGTGACCGTACAATGATACAATAACTGCATCAAACGGTGCCTTGAAACGCAACAATTTCACTAGAGCCACGTCACGTGTGCGTTTGTCCATTTAGCAGACGCGTTTAGCGAATTACAAATAATTAATGTTTGTAGGGGTGAAAACTTTGTAGGGGTGGGAGTCATTTAGTGTCTCACGATTCGATTCAAATAGATTCTTGGGGCCGCAATTGTATTTATACAGAGGTTAATTAACAACCGTTTGAAACGGTTAAAGTTACATTTGAGAACCAATTCAAATCACTTCAAGATCGTTTATTCGATGTCAATATCGATATTGATTACCCCACTGCTACATATTTGCATACATGAAAACCTCAGAAGCACATAAGCAATATACATAAGCAATCTACATAAGGTACATAAGCAATCTGCTACCATACCTAAGGTAGTCCTTGTTGCCTATGGAGACACGAATGCTTTCCAACAGCTCCAGGGTGGCCTCGGTTGCCAGGTTTACAGCAGCATCGTGCAGGTCTGCATTATAAGACCGCCGTTCATCTTTACTGATCCCACCTCGAGGATTCTGGGTACTGCTGAGGTCAGCGTTGCCACCATGACTGCATTTCCCTTTCACGACCAGATGTAAAATAAACAGATATTCTGATAAGGTAACGTTAAGAATAGAACGCTCCGCTATAGAAAAACTTCTATGTGAGGTATATAAAGTTTGTAATCTCTAGACTAACTCCGAACACTAGAACTTGTTATCTGAGGTAGATATGTGTTGTCTTTTTCAAAATGGATACCTAGTTATCCTGACACCTGAGAACCGTCACCTCACCTTGAGGTTTGTCAGGGGAGAACAACCCCATGTATCCTGAGGTGAGATACGTCCCGTTCAGAATGGCAGGCAGTATCGAGTTTGGACAGGTACCGCTAGCACAGTCGCTACATGTTGGCATTGTAACATCTGCATGGAAAAACACACATATATTCCCATACAATTCAACTACAGTTGTACAGTAAAAACGCACATACACACAGATAATAAAATACAGTAACTTTGGTGACTACAGTAACTTCTGTTTACGACCAGTCAGTTCTAACAGGCTGTCTGATTGGTTCATGCATTGGTTCATATGTTTGTTCATTGGTGTGAACTGTTCACACTTGTTTGACTTATCTGTTATGTACCAGGAAATCTGACCTCTTACCTCCAGTTAATATTTTAAACACTGATTTTAAGAGCTATTACACATGGACGTTGACCATGTCAAAAACGGGGCACATAAAGCCCAATCTAATTTGCCTCATCTAATTTTTCATTTCTGCAAATGACTCTCTCATCTTCACAATTTTAAAGGCTGTTTGTACCTGCCACATTCTCAATGGTGAGGTCAGGTCTGATGAGGTTGGCATGTGGACTTTTGTTACCCAGTTCAACCCAGTTACTGTGGCTGTAAAAATCCTGAAAAAGGAAAATATTTATAATGAATACCCTCTTAAAAATAAAGGTGTCAACATGACGCCATAGAAAAACCATTCTTGGCTGTATAGTTCCTTAAAGAACCTTTAACAACCACAGAACCTTTTGGTTTTATAGAGGGGTTTTTTGTAGTGGAAAAAGGTTCTTTATACTGTATAAAGGTTAAGAATAAAATGGTCTTTTAGGAACCTTTGACTTAATGGTTCTTTAGGGAACCAAAAGTGGTTCTTCTATGACACTGCTGTGAAGAACCATTTGTATCAACGTTTATGTTTCAGAATATACAAATGTTTTGGCTTTGATTCCATTACATATTATTTTGCCAAATTTAGATTTCACAACATCTTTAATGGAAATGTTTTATCAATGTTAGTTTTAAACAAGCAAAGCACCTGAAGCGTGTGACACACTCGCCCCAGCGTCTCTCGGGCGGACTGAAGGTTGTCGGTGCGAACGTTAGCTTTAACGGCTGCCGTTCCCTGGATGATGAGGTCGCGTCCCTCGCCGAAGGCCTCGTTATTGAAATGGTGCGGCGCGCTGCTCATAAAGTCACGATCCAAAATGCCATTCTGCACGTAGATTTGATTTAATGCCGCAAGGAACTGGGCCTTCCACACCTTACCTGTGGCTGTTCCCAGACAGGTGCGCAGCAGCTCTTCTACTGATGATCCCTGCGAATCAATCCAATTTAAGAAAAGTCCACCTAGAAATCCTTTTATTAATCCTTTTATATTAAAAGGCTTCGGAAGATTTTTGTTGAAGTGACTCATATTTTGGTCTATTCTGCTATTGTATGGTTCCAGAACTCCAAACAAATCATATGAAAAAGTCTTATGGTACTTTTTGGTCATTTTCTGGAGCTTGTTTCTTTTCAACTGTAAATGTAACCGGTTACCATTAACAAAAGCATCTGGTTTAGTGAATTTGTGAGATATCTTGGGCGAATGAGTGAAAAAGTGAATGACTTTTGAATGAAATGAAATTTAAAAAGCATGTTAAATGATTACGTAACCCTCTAACTCTAACATATAATCAAATAATAAAAAAAAAATTTTTATTTTAAAATGTATATTACAAATAATAAAATACTCCTTATAATTTCATTCAAGAATTATGTGAAAAACAAGCTCCACAGTGTTTGGAGAACATGAATAAAACTGAGCATTCTTTAAAAGTCAATAAACCATTTTTCCCCACTGAGAACACAACAATTTCCAACTGCCTAGAGAGAAATTATTTTAACTGGAATATTTACACAAAACACATACAGGCATGATAACAGTAAAATCAACTGATACACAAACTACTCACCGCTGGTTTAAAATGTCTTCCCTCTGATTTGGCCACTGCTTCACACACCTTGTGTATCTTCATCATTACAGCACTTTCAGTAATGCTTACATGGGAGTTTCCGCCTCCCCCGTATGACACAAAAGCCTGAACGGCGGAGACCACCAGCAGCATCAGGACCACAATGGACACTGATGACATCATGATCATCTGAATTAAGTGGACAAAAAGTTCCTCATACAACTCAATTACATTTGAGTTTTGTTGGATTACATTTAACTTCGCTCAACATGATGGTTCTTAAAATCGCAGCTATTTAAAAAAAGTGACATTTCAATAAATCTAGCAGAACTTAAAAAATAACTACAAAAATTATATTTGTAAGAGCAGAGGCAGAGACAGGCAACAACTTGTAACTTAAACATAAAGATAGATAACAAAATTAAAATCACCCATTTCATTAAAATACTGTATCAAATAAAAATGCGCACAATATTTATGAGAATACGTAATAAAAAATGATACAGATGAAAGATTTTTCTTACTTCTTCTGATGGTCCTTCTCTCCAAAGCCCGTCTATGAATCTTTGTCAGGCACTGATATGAGATTTGTGATCTATATATACCACGTCATCCAGAAGCAAATGATTAACCATGATGAGTGAATTACATTATCAAGATAACCAAAATATTGCACTTACGTTGGACTGCTTGATTATGACAAAAATCATAACCGTGATTATTATTGAGGTCACGACTATTTAACGCAATTGCTCACTGACTTTGTAAGTCAATGTGTATTTAAATTAAAAAATTAATCTAAATAAAAAAAAATGACACACCACTACAAGTTAATGCATTACTCAGTAACCATTCATCTATGACACTTCATATTTTAGCTTTTATCTTAAAGTATAAATACATACATTTAAATAAATAAACATACAGCAGAAATAATAAACAAACATCAATTCGATGTGGGACAATATTATACCTACAGCCAACAAGATCAATAATCAAGGCTTACTGTCAATGAAATGACAAACAGTAGCAAGATTTTCATGCTTTTTTTAAAACAAGGATGAAGAAGTTACTGTAATGAGTTTACAGCTTCATTTAACCACATAAATGTCATTCTTTATGTCACATCAGTTGTATATAAACAATAATTTTATTATTATTATTGATTATTATAGATCTTTAAATTAACTCGCTTTATGACTGTGATCGCACAACCTCCTCAAAGTGCTCTACTATGTTTTAGGATCTTTGGAAGCAAGTCACATTACACAATATGAACACAATCCTCAAGCGCAGGTCCCAGAGAGCTTAGAGTTCATTTTAGAGTTCACGAGCTTACCGCAATCACAATACAGTAAATGAGTCATATAGGCTGTTTATTACCAAACGGCTATCTTAACACTATAGCTCAATTGATAGAGCACTGTATTAGCAGCATAAAGGTCATATGTATGGGAAACATATACTGATAACAAATATATACCTTCAATGCACTGTAAGTCACTTTTTATGCCATGTGCAAAAATGTAACGTAAATGCAACGCTTTGAAAGCGGCAGTTAGGTTGTGGCAAACGTTTTATATTGATTATCTAACTAACTCTCATCAATGAACTTTCAATGAAGATTCTAGCTGTGTTTTTTTTATCAAAATCCCTTATCACTAGCACATATTTTTAAAGATATTGAGGGAGGGGCTAGTTGTCACATGCTTCAGTGTGACTGTGTCCGCCTACACTGCCAATTGTCCTATCGCTGGAATACATGTAATTAATGACTTTTAAACCACATAACTGCTAATCACATGTCTCTCTCTTTTCAATAACACAATTCCCAAAGCCATCATTATGTAAAGATCATCCAGATTTTAGCTATTTATTCTGTTTTGGATTCTGTTACCTCTACTACTAAGTCTGTAGTACACAGTTATGCAACCTAAATCTTAATCTGTGTTTTTGTATTAAT
>JAZGTJ010005291.1:0-27989 GCA_036877575.1 Botia almorhae | reverse complement strand
ACAACAACAGATTTGTGGGCTCTGTGAGATGTTACTTGAGAAAAGTTTACAATAAGAAGTTCTGTCCACATCAAGCTGTGAAATGTGACATATAGTGGAATTGATGTTCATATAAAGTCATATTTTGTTTACTATATTTATAAAGTTAAAAATAAAATACAAAATAATCAAATAAGATTAAGTCCTTTTCTTTTCTTAAATATTCAAGCTTATTTATTATATAAAGCCCTTTTGTACATTTTCTGGAATAACTACCTATATAAAAAACTATATCGTGAAAGATATCGTTACCGTGAAATAAAATTTCTCATACCGTGAAATAAAATTTTGGTCATACCGCCGAGCCCTAATAGTACATATTTCAAAGATGTCATTAAACAAATTTAAAATATACTGTGTTGTTTTTAACGTTTAACGTTAGGTGTGAATAAACCAGACACAAACAGAAAATATGTGATGTAACCTCTTTAGTCAAATGGGAGTGCTACATATCCCTCCCCTCCTTTGCTATTGAATGTTATGCTCTCACCACAAATGTCTTATTTTCTGGGTATTAATCAACCTTTATTAAATAATAATCTCTAGTAAAGTCACATACTTTAAGATTAAGCATTTAATAAAAATATTTGAGGACTGTTTTAAGCAAGTCTGTTGTGACGCTTCCTGCTGCCAAATGGTGGTGCTATGACTGACTCACAAGAGCCACATCATCAGGATCAGCCCACAATACCAAAAATATTTCCCACGTTTGATGTAAATCACTTAATGCAATGCACACACAAGATAAAAAAAATCCTGTTCTCTTTTATGCCACAAACTGCTTCCCTCACCAAGGAAACATCGTTTGAGATATCCACAATCTGTTTACAATTTAACATCTTCAATGTCTTTCTTTAATTCTAAACAAGTTTGAAGTGATTTGGGTAAATTTTGTGGAAGAAATTTTTGTATTCATGGATATAGCATTAACATTGTCTATGATTATCACTGTGAACCTTATCATGAAACATCTGATTCAGTTTCTTCTTTAGCTGACATGAAAACTTTATGCACCTCACCCTAGGTAGAGGAAATGATTGCACTATTGAGCAGCTGCAGAATCTTTTTCCTACTTCTGCAGAAGAGATTTTGAGGGTGGAGCAGGCTAAGACTTAACAAAATTGGTAAAACTTTCTATATAAGGTGATAAACTGTGAATGTTGCATACTGATTGGTGAATAGCAGATGAATGTTCAGATGAGCATGGGCCAATGACAACTGGAAACACCCCAAATGTACCATATATAAGCTTGATGCAATCACTCAACTTTGAGATCTTTAACCCATCTTCAGAAGCTTTACCTATTCATAACTGATCTCCCTTGCAAGAAATAAAATATTGCAAAGACAAATCGTGTCTGACAAATCTCTCATTTCAGAAACAGAAGAAACAAAAAGAGCTATTTTAAACCGTTGCAAGTGACACACTTCCTTCTGCCAGTTGGTGACACTATGACTAATTTTAAAAGCTACCTGGCTTGATGGGAACCATACATTTACAAAGCTTGATTACTGTAGATAAAATTTGCCCCTGTCACTTTATTTAAAAAAGATGCTAAAGAGTCCCCCACCATGCCCATGTCTGAGGTTTTACCAACACCTAATGACTGACCAGTATGATGTATGTGCCAAATTTCATGCCACTGTTAGCATGTTAAGTGCCTCAAATACACATGAATATAAATCTTTACAGATGGTTTTACAGATTTTTACCATGGCAACAATTGATCACAAATTAGTCTAGAACTTTACATCAGCAATGTCTCTACATTATTTGGTTAATATTAGCATGAAGTGACTAAAGTGTAATGGGACTACTTTAAAGTACTTTAAAGTGGTGCACTTCCTGTTACCAGTTGGTTGTGCTATGACCTTGACTGACAATGGCACGTCAGTGTCATCAGCCCACCACACCAAACGCTAATAATGTTGTAAATAATGCTGCTCAAATGGATAGTTTTGCTTCATAAGAACTCAATATATTGTCAGGAGCCATGGAAATTAATTTTGTGTTGCCACCATCTACTTTCTGAATATTTTTGAATGGCACCATGGACTTGGATGTCAAGAATCACCAAGGCAACCATTTAATACCATTTAATAATGAAATGAGTAAACCATATCTCAGAATTAAAACACTGCAGAGATATGTGGGTGGGTTTATTTGACTCATGCTGTCAGTGGGCTTTAGGTATTGCCCTGGCAACTTCCTAGCAACACCCTAGCAACCATTTAAAGCACCCTAGCAACTGCATAACACCATGAATAAGCCATATTTCAGTACATCATGCTGCATTGTTAGCAACATGCTAAATCATCTTTACACCATGCTAGATCAAGTTAGCATCATGGTTAAATCCTACTAGATTCATGCTAAAAAGTGATAGCATCATGCTAACACCACACTAAGTCACGCAAGCACCATACTAACATCATACTTGAATCATGCCAAAATCATGATAAAATATGTTAGTGTCATGTGGCATTTGGCAGACACTTTTATCCAAAACGACTTACAGTACAGTACATTAAAGTTACTTATTGTCAGAATATGTGCTCCTTGGGAATTAAACCCATGACCTTTTGCAATTTTGACCCAAGTTTTGCCACGGCAAGCACCACTCACATTTTCTGAAGGAAATGTATATACTTACTATTATTATTATTATTATTATTATTATTATTATTATATTACCAATGAAAGTCTTGTAAAAATTCAGTGCTCTGTGACACAGCTCAAGACTGCATGTTTCTGGCAATTAGACACAGTTAATAATATCTCCTAAAATTTGTGTTTGTAAATGTTTATTTTCTTTAATAGGGCCTGTTAGGCTTTTGGTTCGCCCCAAGCTTTGTGCTTCGAGTAGGTAAGAGTAGGTCATGCAATTAACCTGCTCATTTATGTAGGGTGATGTGATGATGCATTAACAATGTCTGCAGTTTCTCTTTCAGACTCTGTAGACTAAAATAACACAATTGCAGTCTTTTTCTGGTTTTTGCCTTATTTGACTGTAAAATAAAGTAAGAATTTACGTCACAGAAATTACGTAAATGCAGAAAGCTGAGCCTACAACACATAGTATGCGTCGCAAATTCGAATGTTGGCAAGTTTTATTCTTCTGGTTTCTTACGTCTTTGATGATTTGCAGTGTAGGCGAGCTGTTGGCTTTTTTTTCCCCCTCACAATATGCTGCTTGGGTAGTTTGATCGTAAACACATTGCCTGTGATGGCTACAAGTATTCTATCTTGAGCCACATCCTGTTAAATTGATATTATTATAATATATATTTTTCTTGGTTTTCCCCTATACACAAAGGAACTGAACACTTAAATTACAACTAAATTAGAACTACCATTAAATTAGTAACAATTTTCAATTTGTAATTAATTGGTTAAACTGCAATTTTTCAGGTTTATCTAAAGGGTTATAGCGCTTAATTTGCTAAAGCCCTATTGTTTTTGGCATGTAAAATATTAGGGACCAAACACTTTTGTTTATGTAAGGATTATATATTCATTATTTCGTTTTGGTTAATAGGTTGTGTCAAGGTTTTGGGCTGTTTCGGGTTTCACATGAGCAAGACGATTGGGCTCAACAGCACCCTGTTATGTGGTATACAAACTTGTAGCATATATCGTACACACGGTTTACTGAAGAAAAGTCACCTATATCTAGAATGCTGTTAGTGTTAGTAAAATACCAATTTTCAATTTTGAATGAGCTATCCCTTAGACTAATCTCTTAATGTCAGTTCTAATGAACAGGAAATAAATAAATCAAAATTCAAGGTGAATATATACCTTAACTCCAAATCATATATGGAAATATTTGTTACAAAATAGTCGTGTGATCTTTGAACGTGAGCTACTCAACGTCGCCCCCTACAGCTTTCATAACTCTTTTAGAAAGTAGGTCAGTCATTTATAAATAACTGCAGTTGTAAATTAGGTGAAAGGACACACATACAGTATGTAACAATGAAATAAATATCTTACCTTGTCCATCCGCGTTGTCGAACTTCTGTATGGCGTTGTCTAAGTCTTGTTGTTTCCAAAGACTTTCCCCTTCCAACCACAATCGCCTCGCTTGGGTTTCCATGTGGAACCATTTGTCAATCAAACCACTGACTATAACATTCACTCTGAGCCCGTCAACGTTAAACTTTCCAAGTGGTTTATTCGTTTCTACGCGGCAGGTTTTGCATTCTTTTACCATATCCTCTTCAAGACAACGCTTACAAAAAGTATGTCCACATACCAGGGTGGTCGGTTCCGTTAACAAACACTTGCAAAGACGACACGAAAACAAATCTAAATTATGCTCCTCATCTAATTCATCACTCTCAAAACACATGTTCTGCGAATCCGAACTCTTGCAGTCACTCTGTTCTTTTACACGTATCGTTTGCGCTATAACATCAACTAAAACCCGCAGTTCATCAGGTCTTAATGTCTGGAGATTTGCCGCGATGCAATAGGAGTCCAGCGCCTCGGCTATGCGTCCCCCACGGGCCAAAGCATCGGCTTTCCGTAGGCAGAGGCCGCGGTCGGTGTGCTGGAGTTCGGTGAGCTGAGAAGAGTATATCTCCACCGCTAAGTCGAAGTCTCCAGCCCGGCACGCCTCATCGGCCACCCCGAGCATTTCCGCGCACAAACCGGCTGCGCTCGGGTTGGAGAGGTTGTGCACATAATGTTCGGTATGATTCTGTATCCCGGCATCCATTTTCTGCCACACAACAAAAAAGCAATGATTTTCAGTTTAAGGAAAATAAGTTAAAGGTACTTAAGGTTAGGGTACTTAACTAAAAACAACACAAAACAATCTCAATAAATTAAAGCTACATTCAACAACAAAGACGCGGCCCTCTAAACGTTTAAATACAATCGTCTGTAAACTACATTTACGCCCCATTAAGTTGCAGGTGTTAGGCCCACAGAAATGACTTTAAACGACGAGCAATTTCCTAGTAAATCGTGTATATAACAAAAATACGCTCTCACACTGCACATACCGATTTTACATAAGTCAATGATGCTGATGATGAGATATTTTCACAGAGTAAAGCAAATGATATTTGTTGAGATGATCCATTGGTTTTATGTAAGACCCGATGTCTCAAACAAAAGCGGCACTTTGCGTAATCCCCCAGAACTATCCACATAAAATACTCTCCAGAACGATTCTTACAAGGCCATACCTATCAAGAACCAGTGGAAACTAATTATTAATTTCACGTTTTAATAATATGAAGAGATGTGTGATTTATTTTGATCGGTCAGTACGTACACCGGAAAATGTAATAACGCCTGCCTCGTTCTCGGTCCACGTAAGAAGCACGTGATGTCAGGGATAAGGTTTCATTGGTGTGTTATATAGCTCACTTATATAATGATAGGAACAGTTGTGTAACCTACAACGGGCTGTGACTTTCAGAATGTTTTACACTTAAAACATATTTAGGTGGTTTTAGACCGATGTTTTTAGATAATTTAGACTGTCATGCGATAGACACGTTTAGAAAACTATCGAATGTTTGAGGTGGTGCATGGCATATCGTTCGTTTGGTGTGACCTAATATTTATACGTTTTATGCAATTGTTCATTTTATGTAAGGTGACATTTAATAGCCTACATATTCATTATTTTGCTCTAAACATTGATATCAAATCAAGAAAAGGACATTTAAATATCCTAAAGTGTATCGGTGACCGTTTGTGATAAATTTGTGATAAAACAGTTTTTCACCAACCTTGTGATAAATTATTAGCGGATAATTTATAGGGTAATTTATATTAACAGTGCTCGAAGTAGATGCTAAATGTGCACTTAATATTTCCTTTTAACTGCTTAAGTATTCCCTTAAGTTTTGTTGTGTTGCTATAACGTACTTGATAACAGTTTAAACTTAAAAATTAAAGGACCAACACAGAAAACAAATAGCCTTCCACCTTTCCCAACAGATATCGCCTCTATCAAGCACTGAAAGTGTTGTAATCTTGGTAGCTAACTGTGTACAGCTGATGTAACTGCCTCCTTATGGTTTATGGCGCTTATGACACTAAATGTATGTAAATGTAACACAGTTCCCTTACGCTTTAAACACAATGGCTGATTTCATGTTAACTGAAGAGAAATACTGAGCACTTTTTCAGAGGTCATCAAAGAATGACATTTTTGACAAAAGTAAAAATGTTTAATTAGGGTCAATCTGGGCCATCTTCATCTAGTTTTCTGATTAAAGACCAAACTTGTTCTTCCTGCTAGTGGGACGGATTGTATTGACACCCATAGTCTCTTCACGTTCCGCTGTGCTGCATGCCTGAGATAAAAAACCTTTCACAAAAATACATCTTGTACTAATTTAGGTTAAACTTTCACATTATAACAAGAACAAAATGGTGCATAATCTTCTTTTCATTTCAGAGCTATTGCTTCTAACAGTTTTTTACTTAATAAATGTTTAGTTTTAAACAGACTTTTAACTATATCTTCAATCTGCATAAGGTGGCCTGTTTTATATAAACACAATAAACAAAAGATAATGCTACCGTAATTCAGATTTTTGTTTTATCAACTCTTACTGTATCTGGTTTATCCAAAGAACCTTTTGGGTGCATCTTTGGACTTTCATGAATTTTCATCTTTTATGTAAAACATTTACAATGGAAACCAAAAAACTTGTACACAATCTTTTAATTTTTCTTTTTTTCTTTTTAAGTGTTTACTTTTAGAATATATCTGAAGATAAATCTGTAAAATGTTGCAAAGGCTACTTTAAAATAAATAACTACTTTTACTTTAATAAAGGTATTTCAATTGTTTTGTATTTTTTCTGATTCACAACAAATTTGTCAGGACACGTCAGGTGTAGTGGAAGCACATCACAGCATTGTTTCTTAAAAATGCATAAGTAATGAAAAATATCATTAAAATCAGTGTAATACTAAAACTGTTTTTGTGTTTAATTCTGTGTGAGACAATATTACTGAAATGTAGTTATTTTGTTTGATCAAAAGCGGAGAAATCTCTACCACCTGCCCCCTTCACCCTATCCCTTCTGTTACGAAGGAGGCTCTCGCTTCGCCTCCTCCGCCCCACCAAAGGGAGCCATCTCCTGAGTATTAGTTTTGATTCGGACTACATTTCCCATGGGCCCCGTATTTGTGACTGATTACTGCCTGTTTGGTGCACCTGCTCATAATCAGCGGCCTATTTAAACCCTGAACTTCCATTACTCCGTGCGATGTCTTGTTTTGCCCCGGCTAACATTGCAGAGCCGTTTCTTGTTATTGTCTACCTGGTTTCTATTGGATTGTTTATGGTTTTTGATTGTTTGCTGCCTGCCCTTGGACTCTGATTTGGTTTACCTTTTTGGATTGTTTGCTGCCTTCCTTTGGACTTTGATTTGGATTACCATTTTGATTGTTTGCTGCCTGCCTTGACCATTTACTGTTTACACGTTTACGATTTATCGAAAAATATTTTATTAAAGAATTACTGCACAGCAGAACAGTAACATTGTCACATCAGTTGCATGCAAAGAAAATGTGGGACCCTTCCTATATATCCTGAGACAGGTGCTGCTAAGAAATGTGCTCTGGGGCCCCAATAGCCTTGATTCGGTTAAAGACAGCTAGAAACAGTTGCTTTGTGTGTGCGCCAGGAATAACCTTATGAAAGGTTAGCATAGTAATTTAGAGTGATAAAGTTTCCTCGAAACTAGCATAGTAATTTAGAGTGATAAAGTTTATGAAGTGAAAATATTGTCTGACACGCACACTCCCATGCACAGGTGCAGGATGTCTGTCTCTATCTACTTCATCTATTGTTCCAGTATATGTTTCTAATATGGCGGAACCAGGGAAAGATATTTTCGTGTATGCCTTGCTTGATATCCAAAGTGACACCACTTTCATTTTGAAGGACATAGCTGAGACAGGAATGCTGAAAAGTAAGTCCGCAATTAACATTCCAACGACCTATACTAGAGACTATATACCTGCAAATAGATCTCATATACCCACTTGTGAAACTGCTAAGAACTGGCCTCACTTAGAACATCTGGCAGATGAAATGGCTCCTGCACTTGATTGTGACATAGGTTTGTTAATAGGCTATAACTGTCCTCAAGCCTTACTCCCCATAGAAGTTCTCAGAGGTAACAAAGATCAGCCTTTTGCACAAAGATCTCTGTTAGGCTGGAGTATCATTGGATGCAATCACTAAGGTGGTGACTACGAAGATGAAATAGGCGTGAGTCATAGGATTATTATGAAGCAAGTTTTACCAGCTGGCAAACCCTCTCACAAGCACAAGTCTGAAGTCTGCTTGGAGAAGCGTTTGAACATTGGCAACATTAAAGCTCCACCATCAGTTTTTCGCATGAAGATCCACTCGTTTGGAGCTGCCTCCTAGCCTGGATGTGCAAACTTTGAGCTTAAGTACCTCACCTAACAAGGTGAAGGCAAATTTAATGAAGGCACAGTGAAGTTTATTTAGCATAATTTTTATGTTGACGTTGGCTTGGCATGTGTGGACACTGAAGCAGAGGCCATCCAGCTGGTAAAGGAAGCCAGGGATCTCTGCGATATCGGGAAGCTTGCACAAATTCATCACCAACAGCAAGAAGGCAATCACCACAATCCTAACAATCCACAATCTTCCTAAAGGTCATCATGTATCTCGTCTACTTCCATGAGAAAGTGCAACACCAAGGTTGAGGTATGACCTTGAATGAAATTCGCCTTAACAATTTTTGGATTTTGGGATGTGGTAGTGAAGTGTCATCTTTTATATACAAATGTGTAAAGTGTAGGAAATTACGGAAATGTAATCAGGAGCAAAGGATGGCTGATCTGCCACTGGAAAGGATGGAAAGTACCCCTCCTTTTATCTATAGTTGCATGGACTGCTTCAAACCATTTTATGTTAAAGATGGAAGGAGAGAGTTGAAGAAATACGGACTCCTGTTCACCTGCATGTGTTCGCGAGCCGTTCATCTTGAGGTACTGGATGATCTTAGCACTGATGCTTTTCTTAATGCACTGCGTTGTTTCATTGCAATATGTGGCAATGTAAGTCAGCTGCATAGTGATCAAGGTGCTAATTTTATCGGTGCACAGGGAGAGTTCCTGGATTTGATGAAGGGAATGGATCGAGAACGTGTGAAGGAGTTAGGTTGTACCTTCGTCATGACCCCACCTGCTTCCAGTCACATGGGTGGTGTCTGGGAGAGACAGATCCGGACTACAGACCCGGAGGTTTTAAGTGTTTCTCTTTGTGATCATAAGTCATCCGATCAAGAAACGTTAAGATATATCTCCTCTCTTAGTTCACAAGCAGGGAAAAGTGGTATGTGAATGTAGTTTTTTGTTCATTTAAGAGTTTAAAGTCGTATGCATGTTTCCCATCTCAAGGCTGTGTAAAGGAGTTAGGTTATACCTTCGTCATGAACCCACCTGCTGCCAGTCACGGGTGGTGTCTGGGAGAGATAGATCTGACATCCATCCTAGACCAGTCTGCAGCGAGACTGGACACTTCTTCCTTAAGAACATTTATGTATGAAGTAATGGCGATTGTCAATAGTCGAACATTGTCCTTAGAACACATCAATGATCCTTTGGGACCAGAACCATTAACACAGAATCATATACTAACAATAAGGTTAGAGTTTGTAAAGGAGGATCTCTATCTTCAGAAGAGATGGAAGAGAGTTCAGTTTCTGGCAAATGAGTTTTGGACAAGGTGCAGAAAAGAATATCTGTTGAGTTTGCAGCAGAGAAATGAGTGGAATAGGAGCAGGAGAAATGCTAAGATAAATTGATATAAGATAAAATGATATTGTTCTGCTCCAAGATGACTTAGCACCACGGAATCTGTGGAAGCTGGACAACGTGGTAGAAGTCTTCCCAGGCACTGATGGAAGCTGTGAGAAGACTTAAACTTCTTGTTAGTGATGCAACACTGGATAGCAAGGGTGCACACACAAGCAAGTCAGTCTATCTAGACAGACCCATACACAAAACAGTATTATTACTTGAAGCTGAGTAAAGGGTTATGTCTTCTGAGAGTGATTTCACTATGTACAAAATTCATGGAGTTCATGGAGTTACTTGAGTATTTATAATTTCTATTAAGAATCACACACAGTGTGATGGTGGGAGTGTATTGGCTATCACAAAGCTTTTTGAATTTACGCCTGTTTCCACTGGATGGCGCTTATGCGCTCAGAAACTTTGGTAACCTTATTAGTTTAATTTGTATAATTTTATATTTTGGTTATTTTATAATGTTTGTTGTGATTTCTATTTTCAATTGTTTACTCAAGCAATGATTCTTTCTAAGTTTTTTGGTTATGTGTTGTTTTATTCCCATACTGCTTTTATATATGGCACTTCCTGTTTTTGTCATCTGCAAGAAGAGATGGAACAATGCTATTCTCAAAGGTTTTAAGTGTTTCTCTTTGTGATCATAAGTCATCCGATCAATAAACGTTAAGATATATCTCCCTCTCTTAGTTCACAAGCAGGGAAAAGTGGTATGTGAATGTAGTTTTTTGTTCATTTACGAGTTTGAAGTCGTATGCATGTTTCCCATCTAATTGAATGTGTAACTGATGTTTGTTATATATTTGTCCTGTTTATTTAGTTCTACGGTGTTGGTGTTGATGTCTGTGTCGATGAGTGCATTAAACATCTGTAAAGGGAACCTCAGCCCTCATGTTGTGACCAAGGGCGGCATACTTTGAGCATGATCCATCCACAAACAACATTCTATGTCCTTCTATTTTGTCACATCCTAAGTCAGGCCTAATCTTCATATCTCTCACACCTTCTGTCTCACAGCAATGTGGGGTACCTTTGTTGCAAAATAATAGTCTGTTTGCCTCATAATGTTGGAAGAAATGTTTGAGTTTAGCTGTAAACTGAACTGAAGAACTGAAGAAAAACATTCTCTACTTTTCTCATTTTTTAAATGTACAATGAACTTCAAAAACCTCGACTATTTTGTACAGGTGGCCTGCTGCTGAGCACAGAGTGAGCTACCAAATTTACCAGTATACTAAGCTAGTAAACTAAACTAGTAAATAATAATAATAAATAGTAATAAATAAAACAGACATACATACCAAGAACTTTAGTTGGTCTTTAGTTTAGTTTCTGCTCTGCAGACAATTTACCAGCGCAGAACCCACAGGAGAGCTGCCTCCATCATTAAGGACCCCACCCACCCACAACATGGACTGTTCACACTCCTCCCCTCAGGACGGAGGTACAGGAGTGTGAAATGCAGGACTACAAGACTGAGGGACTCATTCTTTCCCGCAGCCATAAGACTTTTAAACAGGATTAAGCTAAATAAACAGATTTCACTACTGCTGGACTGTACTCACCATTATATGAATCCTATCATCTCTTATGCACCTTAGTCACATTATCATTTTGCACACGGCTTAAAGTCAATCGCTGCTATCTACCCTTCTAGGGTATAACTACCCTTCAATTTGCACATTATTCAATTGCACTGTTTACTCAATTTGCACATCATCCTATTTTCAGAGTGTATTTATTATTTTATGTCCTCATTGTATTTTTGTCCCCTTATTGTATATATTTGTTTTGTATATATTTTTCCCCTTATTGTATATTTCTTAAAGTTTTTATTTTTTTTGTACTTTAGTCTATATAAGTGTCCTGGCATTCACTGTGGACAGCAAAGTAAGAATTTCATTGCACAGGGAAACCTGTTTCCTTACTGTGCATATGACAATAAACGCTTTGAATCTTGAAAACGCAGCAGCTACAATGCTTACAAGAATGAAATGGTATGACCATATTAGCCCGTTACTACATTGGCCTATCACACATCGTTTGCACTTTTTCAATCTTGTTAATGCTTAAATGGTTTAGCTCTTCAGTTCCTGAGCGAGTTGCTGTTGCATTATAATCCATCACGCCCACTGAGAATTTAAAAAATCTGGCCATCTGACCACACCTAAAAATTCTTCCTAGCATTATCTGGGAGGCAAACAGTTTAAGTCTACATTAAAGACAAATCTCATTAACCTTGCCTAGTTTTATAAAACTCAAATACTTATATTGAGATTGCAAGGGTTGCAGTAATTAAAGCAAACTGGACCTGGAAACACTTACTTACCAATACGACTTACCAATAAGTCGTTACATTTTATATCAAATGGCCCAGCAAACATGCCTCGTTGGGGCCCAGGTGTGGCCTGTAAGGACCACCCCCTGGCCCAACGACGGAATCCAACGATGTGGGTGAAGATATCTCACGTGTTCTGTCTTTCCTTAGTGCTTCTGCAAAAGTTCTTTAATATAATTTTGATTAATTGACTCTGTGGTTTACTCTAATCGGACTCCAATTTTATATGTAATTTAGGCTTATTTGAGTTTGATTATTTGTAAATTCTCATACTTATAGTTAGTTATTTTTTCATTAGGGACCCAAGTCGCACAGAGTCTCGCGCTGGCCGATATACGTGGATCTCACGATCACAAAACGGCCAGCATTAAACCTGGCTGCTCCATGCTATAAGTCAGGTGATAGACAGAAATCTGGGGATCTTGGTTGATGTGCTCCATGCTCCTTTCAAATACAAGTCCCCAGTTTAATCTTATCCCGACACCTTATTTTGCAGTAACATTGGACTCCATTTAATCTACTGGTAATAACAATTTCTTAAGAACTTCAAATATATCAAGAAAACAACTTATTTTGCCAAGCAGGTTAAACATCAATTTAAAAATAAAGACATAACATGAATTCGAATTCAAGGAAAATAATCAATGATCAACAAAATACAAAACCGGCTACAAAGTCAAAATCATACCTGGCAAATGAGACACACCACTGTAGTTGTGTGGGAAGTTCTGGTTACAGAATGCTTCCTTGGCAATATAGACACACCACAATGGTGCGGGAAGTTCTGGTTAGAGAAAGCTTCCTTGGCAATATAGACACACCGCAATGGTGCGGGAAGTTCTGGTTACAGAAGACTTCCCCGAGTCTTTTTCCTTATATACACAGATAAGACAAAGAGTCATAAAATCTACAGCCAATTTGGTCTGGTACGTTCTCGTGAATTGAAGGGGCACCCCGCTGGAATAGTTAACACTACAAGGTTCAGGTCTCCTGGAAAGGACACACCCATGACAGGAATGTAGATTATTTTCTACATTTAAGCCCTTAAAACACTACATCCCACAATAATAGAAATGAGATCGTTTTACCAATCACACCATAACCTTACCAAAGGCTGATACCAAACATGAAAATGAAAACTCAATGACGTCACACTGTATGTTGCAAATGTATGTTCAGTGAGCTCCATTGTTCTGAGCTTAGAGGTAGGGGGAGAATGAGAGGGAGGGGGGGAAGGCAGATGTGAAATTTAGGGTATCAGTGCCACATGGGGGAGGAAAAACGGCCTGGGGAAAAACATTAAATGGTGTTTTGTTGTTTGATGATATGTTCCTTTAGATAAACCCAACATTGATCACTGGATCAGCTGCCTTACAGGCCCAAGTGGGACAGTCCAAGGTGTGGGCATACCGTGGGCACATTGGGCAAAGTGCGGGCATGCTTTTTCTAGATTGGCTACAGGTGTACAAGCGGAAGTTATTAGTCCCAGAAACAGTTGATTATGAGAAATGGAGTTTTAGATAGTCTCTAGTATTCAGGGGAAGGTTCCCTCTGATGGTGCAGCAGAATCTCCTCCGTAACGGGCCCCCCCATGCAAGCAGGTCCTGATGTGAGGAGGTGGTCGATGCTGGGGTCTAACGCGAGGTTGAGGGGCAGGTTTCTCCGGATGCACTTTGTGGAACTCCTCTGTGTGTGTTGGGTCCAGGATATCTCCCGCTTTGACCCAGGAATGCTCCTCCGGACCATACCCCTCCCAGTCAACCCAATACTGGAGCATGCCACCTCGGAATCTGGAATTGAGTAATTCATGGACTTTGTAAGCCTCCTCGACATCCACCATGATAGGAGGGGTCTGTTTACTGGAGCCTCCCTTCAACTCTCCGACAGGTTGCCCAGTGGGTTTCAGTAAGGATACATGAAAAGTAGCAGAGACACAATAATTAGCAAGGAGATCAAATCTAAATGATACTGGTGTGATTTGTCTTGGGAATTTAAATGGCCCCACATACCTGGGGATAAGCTTTTTGCAAGGAAGCCCTAGTCGAAGATGAGGCGACAGGATTTGGAGAATGGTGAGGATGATGGTATTCCCAAAAACCGTTGGAGTTCCTTGACAGTTTTGGGTTGAGGCCATTCGGTTACCGCTCTGACTTTCTTCTCATCCATGGCTACCCCCTCGTTACTGATAATGTAGCCTAGGAAAGAGGTACTGGTCTTGTGGAACTCACATTTCTTTCTCTTAACATATAACTGATTTTGAATCAATCGTTTTGTCTATATATAATGACCCATTATTCAGCATGTCCCGAAGGACGTCATTCATAAATGACTGAAAAACGGACGGACTATTGGCTAAGACAAAGGGCATGACTTAGTGACTTAAAGCCATTTTCCACTCGTCTCCTTCCTTAATGCGAATCAGATTATATGCACTGTGCAGGTCTAATTTAGTGAAGTATTTGGCTTTTCGCAGTTGCTCTAATGCTACTGGTACAAGTGGAAGCGGGTAGCAAAACTTGACAGTTACATTGTTTAAGCCACGATAGTCAATGCAAGGTCTCAGTCCCCCAACCTTTTTCTTTACGAAAAAGAAGCCAGCTGATGCTGGAGAGTTGGATGGGCGCATGAAACCCTTACATAATTCCTCCTCTAAGTACGACCTCATTCTGCCCTTAGGAGGAGTAGTGCTGGGTTTCAGAACAATAGAGCAATCTACCGCATGATGGGGAGGTAATTGGGAAGCCTTCTTTTTTACTATAGGCCTCTGCTAAATCAGCGTATTCAGAAGGAATCCCGAATTCAGGAGAGGAGGTAGTATCGGTAAAACAGGCAAGAGTCAGGGCTGGCAGAAAACAATCGCAAATGTTAGAAAAATGCAAGGATCAGGACAGGCAGCTAAACAGGATTAATCAATAAACAGTCCAGGATCAAAACAGAACAAACCAGAATCTATTAAAGAACGCTCAGTAGTGACAGCCGGGTCAAATCAAGACTTTGCATTCGACTGCTGCGGAGTATTTCCCCCACCTTCTGCACACTCCTATGCATTACAACATCAGAAAGGGCAGACCCTTCCTATCGGAACATGCAGCACAACTCCTCATTCAAGCTCTTGTTCTCTCCAGACTAGACTACTGCAATGCTCTCCTCGCAGGGCTTCCGGCTTGTACTATCACGCCCTTGCAGTTGATTCAGAACGCAGCAGCCAGAGTGGTCTTTAACAAGCCTAAAAGAGCACATGTCACTCCGCTGTTCATCCAGTTGCACTGGCTGCCAGTAGCTGCTCGCATCAGATTCAAGACTCTGATGTTTGCATTCAAAGTGACTACTGGATTCGCACCTCCTTACCTGCTCTTACTTCTTTGCACTTATGTGCTCTCCAGAAACTAATGATCGTCACCTTGTGGTTCCATCCCAAAGAGGGAAGAAATCACTTTCCTGGACTCTTACTTTCACTCTGCTTGGTTGGTGGAATGAATTTCATAATTCTATCAGAACGGCGGAGTCATTAGCTGTTTTCAAGAAATGACTAAAAACTCATCTATTTCGTCGCCACTTTCTTAACTAATTAACTAACACACCGCCAGTACCTCTACTTCTTTTATTAAGAAAAATAAACAGCTGTTCTTACACTGTGTTGGAATACCTGAGACCTGTCTATAGCACTTATTCATTTTTAGGAGTTTTCTCTGGTATTCAGGGGAAGGTTCCCTTTGATGGCGGCAGAGCGGGAATCTCCTCCGTAACACCCTTATTGCCCATCTAGCCTTTTCTTACTGTCTCCCATTCCCGTCCCTTGCATTGCAGAGCCATGCAGGCTGTTTTAATGCAGACCTTACATGCTGTAGCTCGGCAGCATTTTGACACAGCATCTAAGTGAGAAAGAAAACAATTAAATTACAAATGTTAAAAACAAAACAAGAGTTGTTCAAGTACTGTTAAGACATTTAAACCTATGAAAGCCGCAAAACCCTGCATTTTGATTGGGGGAACTTGATATTCGTTTATGGTTAAGGATTGTTCCATGTGTATTAGATGATTTAAATTGGTTATTTTAAAATAAATGATGAGTAATTATTTTATCCTGCCATGCAGGCTGGACTGGGACAAAAATGAAATCAGTCCTGACATTTTGGCCCAGACCGGCCCATTTTATTCAATCGTTCCATAAAAGCACTAAAGCCATATATGTTACGGAGGAGGCTCCACCTTCACCATGCCACCAGAGGGAACTATCCCCTGAATACTAACCCGGAATTTATTGGACGTCAATTCCCATAATGCAACATACCTGGTTCTGATCATTTCCTGTTTGCCACCTGTTTCTCGTTCATCACTTCCTATATAAACCGGACTCAAACAAACATTCAATGTGAAGTCTTGATTTGCCCCGTGCATCAATTCTGAGCGGTTTTTCCCTGTTGTATTCTGGTTGTGTTTCCCATGTTTGATATTGGACTGTTCTTGTTTTTCGATTGCTTGCTGCCTGCCCTGACTTTGGATTGTATTACCGTTTTTGATTGTTTGCTGCCTGCCCTGATCTTTGCCTATTTAATGTTTATTCTCTCTGCCTTGCCTCCACTGTACCGTTCACTGATATCAGACCCTGCCTGTCGACATTTCTATTTAATTGCTGCAAAAGTATCCTAACGCATCTGACTCTTTATTACAATATAATAGGCAGAATAGAGTGGGAGTCGACACATTAAATACTTTTAGAAAGTGTAATTTATTAATACGATAAAACTGTATAATCCACACTGATGATTGCTAAAACAGGCTATGACATCAGTCTTGTGTATGCCTGTGTGTTTGAGGGAGAAAGAGAAGAGACATGATAAATTGTTGATCAGATAATCACTGTTTTCCATACTATAATATTGAATAGTCATTAAGAGTAGGGAGTCTCTCTCAGCGCCTAAGTGTTTTGAAAGCAATTCTGCTTACCACAGGCATTACAAATCCTGGCCAGAGCCCTTCCAGCACAGCTGCTGGGCCAGTGGGGTGGTCAGCACACGAAGGATGCGGCTTGTATTGCAGGATGGACTTGGACCTCCAATTGTTGCCAGATATTTTGCCTACAATAAGGCAGTAATACATTAGTATATTCAAATAACCGCTATAATAAAACTGTAATAAAAATGACAAAACTTTATTCCTTTAGCTATATATGTCTTTTATCACAAGGTCTTGCTTCTGTAAAAATATTCAACAGTTTTCATATTCAACTCAACAGGTTGAGTTAACACAAAATGATCCGTTGTTTGTCAAGGTTTGATGGTTCTGTATGCTTCTACTTTCCAACCTAAGATTAAGATATGTTAATGCATGATAATGATAAGTTTGGAAATGTTGTTCTGCAATAGTCTTTAGGGTCCTTTGCCAGGATCCTGACACGATCGGTGTTATATGTCAGAGCGTGAGGTTTAGATTCCAGGGGGCCAAGATGGCAGCGTGACAGGTGGACGTGTTTTTGGAGGTGTCATCAGGAAATTTGAAATAGGACGATTATATAACCATGATAACAGATCATTTCGGTATATAAATGTGTAAGTGAGTTTTCTACTCTCATTACTCACCTTGCACTGATTTACCTATGGGCAGAAAGAAAGGTAAAAGCCTGTTAAAAGCGCTGACGTGAAAGTTAGCATCATCTCCTCCGTGGATTTGAGTTCATCGGAAAATGCTAAGAATCTTAACAACTGGTTTGACTCATGCCCAGATATGAATGATCTTCTTGCGATTCCTCTACCTGCAACTCCCTTAAAACCTGCGCCAAAGAAAACGAAAAGAGATCCTATGGATAGTAACGACTCCTTAACGAAAATTCTTACGGCCATTCGTGAGCTCTCTGGAAAATACGACCAGATGTTCCAGAAAATTACTGCAACTGAAATAACAACTGGATCAACGGCTAAGCAGATTGAGACTTTGTCCTCTACAGTTACTGAAGTAGCAACGCATAAGGAGTCTCTTAAAGTTGTGGCCATGGAGATTCAGGAGCTCCAAAATGCAAATAAAACCTTGAAGGCCGAAATTGAAGAAAGCAAGCGTTACAGCTGGAAATGGACATTAAAATTACACGGCGTCAGAGAGAAGGATGGAGAAGATGTTCGGAAAGTTGTGATTGATGCAACGTAGTGCCTGGCATCAGCGATGACCTTGGGGGTGCCATTGATATTGCACATCGTCTTGGCCCGAAAAGAGCCGATGGTTCCTGCAGATCCATCATCATTTTGTTTGCACTCCGTCATTTTCACGACACAGTTTGGCAAGCTGCCAGAGGCTGTAAATTCCTTCTCGACAACAAGTTACGGCTCACCGAAGCACTCTCACCAGAAGATAGGATCGCCAGAGAGAAACTTTGGCCCCTTGTTAAAAAAGCCAGAGATGAGGGCAAAGAAAACGTCCTTTCGCAGATTCTTCGCATTAATTGACAGGAAAATACTCAATTGCGTTGATGTGAGATAGACTTGTCCCGTGGTTAATGTTAATGGTTATTAACCATATTATCTGTGTGGACATTTTTCATGGCTTTGATGACATGACTTGACTTTGTGATAGACCTACACTTGAGGGAGGTCTAACTGACTATTGTCTGCTTTTACTCCACAAGTGGAAAAAAGTAAGTTATTAAAATAATTATGAATCACTTTTGGTTCCTCCTGTTGAACTCACAAAGTTCAATACTGGAGTGTATGTCACAGTATGTCACAGATCTGAAAATTAATTTCTACTTTTGTTACTGCCTTTTATAATGACCTTTATACTTTTGAATTCAATATGGATAATTGTGAGAATTTCTTAGAAACAATTAAGAATCAAATTCCTGTCATTGATAATGATTTTAAGGATATTTGTAAGGCCTATTTGACAACTGTAGAAATTAAATCTGCTCTATTTTTTATGAAAAGAAGGAAATCGCCCGGTGTTGATGGATTTTCCATTAAATTTTACATTCATTTCTGGGATTTAATACAATCTCCTTTACTTTACATGTATAATGAATGTATTTCTCAGAGAGAAATGACTTCATCAATGAAACAGGGTATTATTTCCCTTATCCCAAAACCTGAAAAAGATTCTCTCTTAATAGATAACTGGAGACGTTAAATCTTGGCCTTGGTTTATGCAAATAGATTCAAATTTAAGCTTAGTCATATTTCAGAAACAGTCATGTTTTGTTAAGGTAAGACACATTAGTAATAGTATAAGCCTTATTTTATTTATTGGATTATGCTGACTTTGTGAAATCCAAAGCTGTTATACTTTTTTTGGACTTTTATAAGGCCTTTGACACCATTGAGCATGAATTATTATCTTTAACCCTTTCGCGCGTCCATCACACCGGTGTGATCATTCTTGGTTGGGCTCAGGCGCGTACGATCATACCGGTGTGATTAGAACGTTCAGTGGTCACGTGATCACCTGCTAAATTCAAATCTGCGTTCAAACCAGGAATTGGCGGTAAACGAGAGAGCGAGTCTCTCAGCGCTTATGTCACAGTTATTGGCGTTTTTAGTCACGTATTGTTTATTTGTTTCTTACATTTCACATGATGCTGCAACATCACAGATAAATAGAAACACAAATACCAGGAATAAACATAAGTTCAATTTTAACATTTATTTGTATAGCGCTTTTCATATACATCATCTTCTACATAGCGCTTACTTCTATATATAGCCTATACTTTTTATGAAAACGGAGGCAAAAGTATCTTTCAACAAAATGTTATCTTATATTTCTTAAGTTTCATATTCCATTGCACAATCACAGAATAGGAAAATATATAGGTTATACATAACGGAGGCAAAACAAACCTCTCAAACAACGTGCGGTTATGTTTTATTCCTGTCAATCGATTGTGTAGGTAATTATAAAGTTAACTATTCCTATCTCAGTTCGCCAGACACTTATGTTTTTCAGAAGAAGTGGATGAGCACGTTTGAAATCCAGCAGGGTCTGTCTCCCGGACAAATCGCGGTGCTGATAACTTACCAATCATCTAACGTCAACATTATATAAGTTTGCACATATTGACAATCGGAAAATCTTTCATTTAACAATGCATGTAAAAGTTTTATAAATATTTTGTATGAACTATATTTATATATACAGTACTGTGCAAAAGTTTTAGGCAGGTGTGAAAAATGCTGTAAACAAAGAATGCTTTCAAAAATGGAAGTGTTAAACATTTATTTTTATAAATGAACAAAATGCAGTGAATGAACAAAAGAGAAATGTAAATCAAATCAATATTTGGTGTGACCACCATTTGCTTTCAAAACCGCGGCAATTCTTCTGTGCGCACTTGCACACAGTTTTTGAAGGAATTTGGCTGGTAGGTTGTTCCAAACATGTTGGAGAACTTACCACAGATCTTCTGTGGATGTAGGCTTTCTCACATCCTTCTGTCTCTTCATGTAATCCCAGACACACTCGATGATGTTGAGATTAGGGCTCTGTGGGGGCCATGCCATCACTTCCAGTACTTCTTTATGCTAAAGATAGTTCTTAATGACTTTGGCTGAATGTCGGGATGCACCGAAATGAAAATTCTTGGCCGAAAATGTACAGGCATTGTGGCCTGCTGAAAGGTTGTAAAATTAAATATGTTCTCTCATAAAAACAAAGTGCATTTAAGTCAAGTGCATTTTAAATTTTCTCTGTAAGACTACTACAAGAAAGTGCATTCAGAACAAGTGCAACTGCTTAAAGATACAACAATATTTTGTCTGTAGGCCTACAACATAATAGTGTATCGAAACAAAGACTGCCATAGCCTATATGTTACCTGTAGAACTTTAACAAAAACAAATGCACCAAGAATTGCAGATGTGCAAAGTGGATAATAAATATTTAAACACTAGACAAGCCCATTCTACTTCTTGAGGTAAAGTGGCAGGTTTTTCTTGATGAAGAGTAGCTTCTCTGCTTTATCACAGTGAAGTCTGTTCCTCTTCTCATCGAGAACATGAGCTGCTGCACTGAACAGTCTCTCGCTGTCAGTGCTTGTGCACGGAGCAGACAAGTACTTGCGTGCCATCTTTGCCAGGTCAGGAAAGCGGACGAGATTATTTTTCCAGTAGACAAGAGGGTTATCACTTCTGGGGATGGGGACTTCAGACAGATAACCATCTAGCTGTTGAGTGGTTGAGCTTGTTGTCTGCCTGACATTTGAGAAAGATTTGAGAGAGTGTATTTAAATTTTTTGTCAAATTTAAAAAATATCTAGCATAAATATGGCTACAATCTGATAGTCACATATATTGTAGCCTAAGTCAGAACAGAATAGCCTACCTATTATTATTTGAGGCACTTTCTTGCAGGATTTCACTGAACATATCAGACAACGAGGGTGCATGCCCCTCATCTGGTGCAGAGAGACGAGTCTTTTTTTCTGCGCTCTGATCTCCTCCTGCGCGGTGCGCTGCTCCCTCTCGGTCTCCCCGCGGGTTCTCCGCATCCATCGCGGTCTGGATAATTTCTCATGCGCGCTGCTTTATTCCCGCATCCAAGTAATGATCTTTATAACGCGGATCAAGTACAGTCGCGATGAAGTGCAGAGGATCCGAATAGATCTCAGTGAAACTGACAGACTCTAAGAGTGTACTTTTCATTGTTTTCACTCCGTGGTCCGTCTCAACCTCTTTGCTTAAGAGACGCTTTAGTGCTGCGATTAAAGGAATAACGTCCGCTACCGATGCATCAGAGGAGCTGATCTCTTTAGTTAGCTGCTCAAAGGGGGCAAGAAGAGAGATAATGTTCTCTATTAAAACCCACTGGTGTGAAGTGAATGTCGCGGGGAGCTTGTGATCTGCGCTATATGCAGCCAAGACTCGCTTTTGCGCAAAGAGGCTTTGCAACATGTAATACGTGCTGTTCCACCGCGTACTCACGTCTTGCTGGAACCGTTTTATTTGTGTTCCAAACTGATCATGCATAGACTGCAAGCGGGAATAGGCCAACTGAGAATGTTTAAAGTGGCCAACAATTCTTCTGCCTATAGCCAGTACGTCTTTCACGCTGCGTTGAGACAACACTCCCTCACTCACAACCAGATGTAGTGTATGGGCCATGCACCGTATTCCCTTCAGCTGGCTGTCTTCTATCGCTTTTGCCATATTTCTTGCATTGTCACTGACAATAGCATGCACTTTAGATCGGTCGATATGCCAGGTGTCGAACATATTGGCGAATGCATCAGAAATGGCTGCTGCTGTATGTGACCCTCGAAACTCTTGTGAATGGAGCAGAATCTTTTGCAGCTGGAAATCAGCGTCGATCCATTGTGCGGTTAGACTGAGCATACTGGTAAGGCTGACGTCTGAGCTCCATATGTCTGTCGTGAAACTGATTGCAGAAATATCTGCAGCTATATGCTCATGGACGTGAGTTGCAACAACATTAAACAGCTCAGGTAAACACACTTCTGAGAAATGTTGTCTGCTCGGCATGGCATAACGGGGCTCAATGTGCTCGATCAGCCTACGAAATCCCACATCTTCTACGACAGACAATGGCTGATCATCTAAGGCAATGAATTCCATAATCTTTTGTGTAATGCCCTTTGCCTTGACACTATCACTGGGAAACTTCCTTGCCTTTTCAAAAATGTCCGCCACAGACGGAGTGGGCGTGCTCTGAGGGGTTTTCCTTTTCTGTGCAGCGTTCCTCTCATATTCAGCATGGCGATCGGGATGTTTGGATTTCAGGTGATAAATTAAACCTAAATTTGCAAATCGCTATCCGTGGGTCTTTCTCAGATATACTGAAATATGTCCACACCGCAGACATGTTGCTTTAGACAAGCACGACCGCAGTTTCTGTTTGCGTCATCACAACATACTGTTCCGGCCGTGTTGTTTCGGTGATAAAAATTTTCAGTGGCCGAATATTCGGTGCATCCCTAGCTGTATGTTTGGGGTTGTTGTCCTGCTGCAGAATAAATTTGAAAAAATCTGAATCTAAAGGGAATTTCCATTTTTGACAGGGAAATTTAAATTTCTCAGCTAGCTGATGACACCACTTTTTTTTTAAAGGATAAAGTGTCAGGAGCTGAGGAACGACAGAGAAACCAGATGCAAGTAAATGGAGATTTATTACAGTTCAGGTAAGAATCAAAACAGTTCTTGAAATAACTCAGTCTATGGATGTGGCTGACTGGAACAGACAGGTGACGGTAGGTATCAGGTGAGTAGTCGGGTCTGTAGCTGGAACGGATCCCCCAGCTTGTGGACCGGTGCTACAGGCAGGAGAGGGACTCGTACCAGTGTCAGACAGTGGACCACTGAGAAACAGCCGTAGGGTCTGACGGACTGCAGACTACACACAGTGGAGACTCAGGTATGTCAATGGCTGCAGAGGTGGTAGCAATCCGGCTGAGGGTAGCTTGGGGACTGATGAACAGCGGATGCCTCTAGAACAACAGGAGAACACAGTGACAGAACAGGTGAGCAGCGGGTGAGTACAGGTGGTAGATTGAGCAGGATACTGGTGACGGCAGTGGCGAGCCCCCGGGAAGATGACAAGGCAGAGCGGGAGGTTTGGACTGACACAGCCACGATGCGGAGACCACTGCAGGGCACTGGGGAAACACAAACAATACAAAAATACAAACAACAAAACAGCTAGCGCTAGACAACAGACACTAAACTACACGCCGAACTGTAAACACACAATAAATCAACAAACAGTTGGAACAAACGAAACAGTTGCCGTGACTAAACTATGACTAATCTAAAACAGGAAGCGACTATGCTATGCTAAGATGCGCTAACTAAGACTTGACTTGAATGAATGAATGAATGAATGAATGAATAGACAAAGCTTTGAGCGATCAGGAAACGATATGCAATTCAACGGTCTGACACGGCCTGAAACACACGAGGAAGAATATAAAGGGAGGAGATTAGCGCGATAACAGATGAGCGTGATGATGAGTGAACAGACACAGCTGGGGAAGTTACGAGAGGGGAGGGGTGACGCGGACACCGGAGCAGTGGCGAGCTGTCAAACAACCGCATGCTCAGACAGAAAACAATACAAACCTGGTTGATCAGACTGGCATCCTGACAAAAAGTCAACTTTGTAAAGCCATTCAGACAATTAAACAATTTTCGTGTGCTTCTGGGTTAAAGCTAAATTTGCCCAAATGTGAGATAATGTCACTGCATAAATGTGATGAAGTGTCAATTGAAGGTATTCCAGTTAAAGACACAATAAAATATTTGGGTATTTATGTATTAAAAAATGTAATAGCCAGACAGCAACTTAATTTTTCTAGTAGAATAAAAAAGACTCAAAATAATTTTAATCTTTGGTTACAAAGAGACCTCTCTCTTTATAGTAGGGTTTTCCTCTCTAAAGCAGAAGGTCTTTCTCGTTTCTTCTATCTTTCACTCTCTTTATATGTCAATGATTGTACTATTAAAGGTATCAATAAAATTTTTATTATTTTGATTTTATCTGGAAAAACAGGTCTCAAACTTAAAAAAGCAGTGATATCTAATTGAAGTGATAGGGGACTTGAAGCTATAAACTTTCATAATACGGTTTACGTGTTAAAAATAAACTGGCTAAGGAGGTGTTTAATAAATCCAAATTCTGTATGGTTCTTTATTCCTAATTATATCTTCAATAAAATCAGAGGCCTCCCCTTTGTCTATTATATGTAATTATATGTATAATAAACTCCCAGTTAAATTAGCAAATTTTCATCAGCAGGCTCTTCTTGCATGGAAGTTGTGTTACGTTCACAACTTCTCACCACATAAAACTCTCTTGTGAAATAATATGGATATAACTATTAGGAACAAATCTCTTTTTATCACTAATTGGTTTAATAGAGGTTTAATTTAGTCACTTTCCCGGACTCTGTCTTTCACTCTGCCCGGTTGGTGGAATGAACTCCATATCTCCATCAGAATGGCCGAGTCATTAGCCATTTTTAAGAAACAACTAAAAACTCATCTTTTTCGTCTCTTCTTCCGTGACTAATTTACTAACTCACCCCCACTTCTACGTGAAAAAAAAAATTTTTTTTGAAGTAATGGTGCTCAATATAACTCTGGGGTAAATAAGCAGACTTTGTCTTTTCTACTGGGTAGTGTCTACAGGCCACCAGGGTACCACACAGACTTGATCAAGGAATTTGCTGACTTTTGTTTTGGAAGTAGTACTGGCCACCGATCAAGTCTTAATTGTTGGGGATTTTAACATCCACATGGATAATGAAAAGGATGCATTGGGTTTGGCTTTCGAAGACATTTTGAACTCTATAGGTGTCTCACAACAAGGGTCAGGACCAACTCGCTGCTGTAATCATACCTTAGATTTAATCCTGTCCTATGGTGTAAATGTTGATAACATCAATATTCTGCAGCAGAGCAAAGACATTTTAGATGATTATCTGGTGTCCTGTAAAATACATTTACCTATGTCTGCAAAATCAGCTACTTGCTATAAATACAGTAGAACAATAAATTCTACCACTAAAGAGTCTTTCATTAAAAATCTACCTGAACTGTCTCTATTCCTTAACATAATGGATAATTTTGAAAACCTTGACAGCGCAACAGAAAACGTTAACTCCCTATTTTCTAACACCTTAGACATAGTTGCTCCTCTACCGTGGTATTACCAGCATACCCACGCTCTAAAGAGCAGCCCGGAAAATGGAACGCAACTGGAAGCAAACAGAACTGGAGGTATTTCAGATAGCATGAAAGGAGAACGTTTCAAATGATAGAAAGGCCTTAAAAAGATCCAGCTTGCATACTTTTCAAATCTTTTAGAAGAAAATAAACACAACCCTAGATATCTATTTGACACAGTGGCTAAATTAACCAAAGATAAAGCGCTATCTGCTTCTGAAAGTTGTTAATATCATAATAGCAATGATAGCAATGAACTTCATTAATAACAAAATAGATACTGCCAGAGAAGAAATCATGAACATGCAACTGCCTTCAACACAAACAAATCAGTTGGTGCATCATAACTTGCCGAAGGAGCAGCTCCAGTCATTTTCTACTATAGATAGGGATGCACTTTCACAATCTTAGACAGAGACAGGCACGTGCAGAGGGGGGGGGGGTTGGGTTGGGCGGAGGGTGCCTGAGCACCTGCCCTTTTGGCCCCTAGTGATCAAAGTGCCCTTTTGTTAAGATTATTTTTTGTAATAATATAAAAATAAAAAATTTATAAAAATAACGAATTCACGACAGCCTGCCCAGTCGAACTATTAGTAAAATGAATTGATAATGTTTTAGCTGTAAATAGAATGACCCTCATAATGACCTTTCACGTGACGACCCCACCCGGATGTTCAGGACAATCCGATCACGTTTATAACGCCAAGGATACACCGTTCGTGGCTGCCGGTAAGTGGTGTTTTCACCAGATTTAACGTTACTTGTTATTATTATATGAATGACGTGAAGAAAAGAGATTATGCACGAGTATTTATACTTTTTATAGTTTGTGCATGTGTAATCTGCTCTGAAATAGCTGCCGATAATGTTAATGTCGTCATGTAAACAAAAGTGCATTTTCACTTCGTGAATCGTTCTTGCATTTTGGGGGAGAAAAGGACACCATGGGCATTCTGGTTCTGGTCTTTTTTGTTTATGTAATGTGTCTAAGTACTCGGATTATTATTACTACTACATGTTTTATTTAAACAATGTAGAGCGCCTTCCAAATAATTATCACAGCACTTCTAAAACGTTTGTAAAAATGCTTATTCAGATTTTTTTAACTGCCTAATTATCTTATCAATACTACTTTAATGTCATTATGATTTAAAAATATATAACTTCAGAGCAAGATTGGAATATATTTATATTTTTAGTATGACAAAGATAGTTTTTCTACAACAACAGAACGAAACACTATAGTCTGTAAACTTAAAAATATCCATCTAGAAATAAATGCCAATGTTGATATAAAATAAATAATATATGTGTTTATTTTGCAGTGCAAAGATGCCTCGTAAAGAGAGGAGAATTAAACAAAAAAGAAAGAGCTGCTTGAGGCAGCAAAAGGTAGTGGATCCCTATCCAGCTGGTGTAAGAAAAGCACTACAGGTAAGAATAACATATGTACAGTAGCCTCAAAATTAGCTGCTCCCTGTAAGATATGTCAGCCCAAAGTGTTTTAAAGCCTGTTGTCTACAATCTTGCAATACAATAGATCAGGGGCCACATATATTTTCAATAGTGACCACACAGAGTTTAATAGAACAGCTGTTCTTTATTATTGTGTTTAACAGAGAGAAGGAAATCTTTAGTCCTGAATTGTCTATTGTTTGAGTCCTGAACTGAACATAAATACAATTAAAACTTCAAATAATGCATTATTTGTCTTGTTAATGACATTGCTACTTGTTACGTAAATAACTGGATGCCTACAATGAGGTGATGGACCCGAGGGGATCTTTAATTCCTTGTTCCAGGTGCCCTTTTTATACTTTAAGCACCTGCCCCTTTAAAGGTCTCTGCACGGCCCTGGACAGAGATTATGTGAATAATCACAATCTAAATCAACAACATATATGTGTAACAAGACTATAGGTCCTGCCTTGTAGGGGAATTTAAAACTACCTTGGAAGACTTAAAGGGTCACAACAACCTAAAACACATTTTTTGAGTTGTTTACAGATATATACATGTTGGACATTGCTGAAAACAGTAATATATGTCACTAAAAATGTTACAAAGTGGAAATTGGTCATTTTTGCGCTTTTTGTGACCATTTCGTGCTTCCGGTTTTAAAAGT